>JAJLUR010000066.1:20236-37628 GCA_030674225.1 Blastobotrys terrestris | reverse complement strand
CGCCGGAGGCAATTTCCCTGCGGGAAAGAAGCAAAGCAATGGAGAAGGTCTATCTTTTTCTTTTTTTGCTTCTTTAGAGAGCAAAAAGAAGCCCCTAGAGGTAATTATCACCCTAGGGCCGTTCAGAGACTGTCGTTAAGCATTCATTCTCACCGCAAGCCGCTAGATTTGGTTATGCATTTATGTGATTCTGTTCCTTAAGTTTGTAGTTTGTAGTTAGTGCAAAGTTCGGACTTCTGTGTGTATATATATGCATATGGTATGAAGGGAACTGTGAGATATTCAAATATGAACGTTAACTATTATATATATATATGCATATATACGGACTAAATAAACTGAAATTATCGAAACCGCTTATGCATACGCATATCCATTCTAATATGCGTAGGTATCCCCAAGACGCAAACGCAATTTCTCAGATCACTGCACTGCATTATATCAGTTGATACCCTGACATACTGTCAAAGGGCTCAACGTTAGACAACTCCACGACACATCCAATTCTCTATTAATCGTACCTAGCTAAGCCGTCACACCAAGTCAGTCTCAGAGTACACGCACACCACCGACTAAACAGTAGAGGAACAAATCACACTCAGCTGGAGCTAATCAATCAGATAACAAACTTTATCAGACCTAATCCGGCACCGAAGCCGGTTACCCTACGCGCCTCCTCCTGCATAACCACGCAAACGTTGTGACCTCCAGAAATTTTCACTGATTGGCCAACAACAAGTCCCAATACCGGAACGGTGTGTGTAAAAGAGTGTTAAAAAAGGACTCTTTAATTACTCTACAGTATCAAAAGATGTTTGCCAGAACTGTTGCTGTAAGTATACTGCTGCTGAGTAGTATCAACGTCGAATGCTAACGTGTGACTAGCGTCTTCCTCTTGCTCGATCCACCAGAGCCATTTCCACCACCTCCATCAGAAAGAGTAAGCCAGGTTCCGAGGAAGATTTAAAATTTCACCCACTAACGCTCCATCTAGACTTGGTGCAAGATCTTTACTTGAAGGAAGTCAAGAACTTCAAGCCAACTCCTAAGACTGCTGCTGACGCTGAAGCCAACACCAAGGCATGGAACCCACCAAAGGCCCCATCCCCACCAGCCATTGAGGGTGCTGAAGCTGACTCCTTGGCCCAATACGAAAACCAACAAGTCGAAGTTGAAGCTGATGCTCCAAAGGAAGGCCAAGAAGCCCCATCTGCCAACATGGAAGAATGGTTTGTTGTTGAGGACACCTTTGCCGAAGACCTTCACAGCCACGACCACTGATGCTCATCAAAAAATGTATACTTTATAGATGAAATAATATAAACTGCATCAATTCCGAGGCGTCCTGCCAGAGTGCCTATTTTATTTCTGTTTTTACCTTGTCTTTTGAACAAGTAAAATGCAATTTTTGGTAATACATATGCATATTACAGAAAGCCTAAAATATCTCATTAGATGAAATGATTAATATCTGCATCAATCCCGAGTCTTCTACATGTATTACATAGGGCCATTGGTTGATGAAATAATATCAACTCTGGTTCCGATTTATTGTTTTTGCTGTTCCTTTCAAGATTCCCGTTGTCTATTTTTAAATGCAATTTCTTAATACATATTACAGAAAACATAGATATCTTTTTTTTGTTTGTTTGTTTTACTACTATTAATTGTTACTCTTCATTTTTCCTAATCTCTCCTCTCTGAGAGCTTTTCGTTCAGCTTCAACAGCAGCATCGTACACAATGCACTCGTCCAAACCCTTGCCAGCTGGAACCATCGGCAGGACTGGAACCTTTTGGTCGACAACAACTTCACAAAGCACAGGACCATCCCACTCGAGCATTTCCTTCAATTTTTCGTCCAGTTCCTCGAGCTTGGTGATGCGAACGCCCTTGACGCCAGTGGCCTCGGCAAGCTTCATAAAGTCTGGGTTCTTTTGATGAGTGTGGGAATATCGGTCTTCGTAGAACAGGGATTGCCATTGTGTAACCATACCTTGTTCTTCGTTATTAAGCACAATGACCTTCACGCCAATGTTGTATTGGACAGCAGTGGACAATTCGGCCAAGGTCATGTTAAAGGACGCATCACCGTCAATGTCAATCACATGCGCATCTGGACAGGCAACCTTAGCACCAATGGCAGCTGGAAGACCATACCCCATGGTACCAAGACCACCAGAAGTGACAATAGTTCGTGGTTCAGTGAATTTGTAGAACTGGGCAGCCCACATTTGATGTTGGCCAACACCAGTGGCAATGATAGTCTTTTTATCAGATTTGTGAGTAATGTTAGCAAGTCTTTTGATAACGGTTTGTGGACGGATTGGTTCGTCAATAGCGTCTTCTTGGTACGCAAATGGGAATTCCTTCTTCCATTCGTCAATTTGATCAAACCATTCTTTTCGCTCCGCAGGTTCGACTTTTTCAACCAATGGTAAGAGCTTGGCCAAGTTAGCGCCGACGTCACCTTCGACAGCTTCGGTGGCCTCAACAACCTTGTTGATGTTCTTTGGAGAGATTTCAAAGTGGATGATACCACCGCGCTTTTCAAGAGCAGCTAGTCTGGCCTCTGGGGCGAATTTGGTGATGGTACCAGTCACACGTTCGTCAAATCGACCACCAAGCGCAATGATCAAATCAGCCTTTTGAATGGCCTTATTGGCGTAAGCAGAACCATGCATACCGAGCATTCTCAAGGACTTAGGGTCGGTCTCATCGAAAGCACCAAGACCATGCAAAGTAGTGGTGACTGGCATATGGGCCTTGTCAGCCAAGGATTTGAGGAGTTCTGGTGCCCCTTCAGAGGCAATGACACCGTTACCAGCATAAATAATAGGACGCTTGGCCTTATTTATCAACTCTGCAGATCGTTTTATGGCGGCATTTTGGAACTGGGTGGCAGCCAGAGAGGATAAATTAGCTAGGGATTTTGAGGGAATGGTGGATTCGGTTGGAATGGATTCTCGCAGAATACCAGCGGTCACGTCTTTTGGCAAGTCGACCAACACTGGACCCGGTCTTCCGGAAGACGCAATTTCGAATGCTTCGTTGATTCTTCGTGGGAGCTCGGCAATGGATTTGACCATGACGTTCCATTTTGTGCACGATCGGGTGATACCAACCACATCAGCCTCTTGGAACGCATCGGTACCAATTGCCTTGGTAGCGACTTGACCGGAGAAGACGACCATTGGCGTACCGTCCGAATAAGCGTCTTGCATTGGAGTGACCACGTTGGTAGCACCAGGACCGGACGTCACAATGACAACACCAGTTTTGCCGGTGGCTCTGGAATAACCTTCCGCCATATGGCCTGCACCCTGTTCGTGTCTGGGGAGAATAAATTTAAAGTGTGGGGAATTGTAGATACCGTCGAAGACTGGCAGAATGGCACCGCCCGAATAACCGAAGATGGTATCGACATTATGTCTGAGCATCATTTCATGAAAAATTTGACCACCAGAGAGACCGATAAATCTTGAATCGAACGAGGTTAGTTTCCGAGACGGGGATTAAATAAGCACAACAAAACCACAAACTTACGAATCGTCCATAGCAGGGGAATCCTGACTCAGTTTTCGTTCAGGGAGGTCAGTATTAACATTAAAAGAGGGAGCTGGCTTTGGTCGAGTGCTATAGAAACAAAAAGAACAGAGTTAGTAATGTGCTACCGCATTTAATCACACCTGTGTGCAAAAAAGAACTGTATACTCACACGTTGGCCTCGCTAGCAGCATCTCTGGAATCGGCCGAATTGCCAAACCATCTACGTCGATTTATGGTACTGGCAAGTTTTATGGTGTTAGCACAGGCTCTGCGACTCGCAGATTTTTCGGCAGCTCTTATAGACTGTCTCAGCATTATTTAAAATTTTTTTTTTTGCCCGAAAATTATGAAGTGAAAAAAATGGGTTTTAGATGCTCTTTTAAAGCCATTCATGAGATTGAGTCAGTACTTGGACCTATATCGGCCCGTTTTTCGGGCGCGCCGTTCGCGTCAATGTGAAAAAAAAAAAAAAAAAAAAATTATATTTTGGCGACTATTACAGGCCGAGGTGAGTGGAGAAAGTGAGAACGAGAAAGGAGGAGGGGGGGGGGATGTGATGTGAAGAAAAGAGGAATTAATTTATTTTTACAAGAGGGTTGGTGTTATTACCTTTTTTCTAAACTTTTCTTAGATATCTTTCGGATTCTTAAGTGATGACTGATGTGGAATTGAGACGCTGAAACGAGGTTTTTATCGTTCCATCGGACTCAAGTTCGGTAAAAGGTACCTATGACTAATTTTGGAAGGGGACTGGTGATTACGTAAAAAAACAAATTCTCGCTGTCGGAGTTAAAAGGGATTTTCTGGGGAAAGGGGCCGATTTTGAAGCTTGTTTCAATGGAACTGAAGAGAGGCTACACAAGTGGTCTCGTTTTTGTTCGGACCGTGGGTTTGTTTTGGCTGACATTCTCATTGGTGTATTTCAATTTCAATACCCTCTGTCTCTGTGTTTATCCGAAAACCGGACTTTTAAAAAGGTTCGGCGATCAGCACCCGTGCAGATTTCATGCATTTGGCTATTTGCGGAGAAAGAGTGTTACTATTACCGCGGAGATGAAAGCAGTGCGTTTGCGTTTGTGGTGTTTGGTGATGATGAGTCTATTATAGATACAAAAAAAAAAAAAAAAAATCAAGATGATAATAATACTTATATATAGATAATAAATCAGGATGCCTTAGACTTTTCCTCTTCCAAAACATCTCGTAGCTTCTCACCGTCCTCCTTCGTCTTGACACGAAGCATGTATGTCGTGGGCTTACCGTCCTGTTTGAAGTCAAGAACCTTGACCTGTCCTTTGCCCTCAGCAGTATAGTTCAGCTGTGCTCGCAATAGCACGTTGAGGATGATTCTACCAGAGCCCTCAGCACGCACCAACACTCGCGACTTCTTGGTCTCCTTGTGGGTCAGGACGCGCAATGGACCAACTCCGAGAACTTTGTATTCGCCGTTTGCCAATTCGTAGACCTTGGCCTTCTTTTCATACACCATGTCTTCCTGCTCCTCACCGGGGCCCTTTTCGGACAGATTGGCCTGTGGCTCGTTATTTTGCTCCTCAGCCTCGTTCTGGTCTTCAGAGCTGCCGGTAGCGGTGTTGTCTTGGTTGTTGGTGTTGGTGTTGTTAGCGTTAGCGTTAGCGTTAGCGAATGGAGATGGGCCAGTTCCGAAACTGAACTTGAATGGTGAATTGTTGGACGCCGTTGAAGAGCCGAATGCTGGCTTCTTTTCCTCAGACTGGGAGTCTGCAGTGCCAAATTTGATGCCTTTTTCTGGCGACCATGTGTTGCCGAAGGAAAACGCCGGTTTGGAATCGTCCTTGTTCTCAGCACCTGCTCCAAATGAGAACGCTGGTTTGGATTCGTCTTTCTTTTCGCCAGATCCGAAGGAGAAGGCGGGTTTGCTTTCACCAGATCCAAAAGAAAATGCCGGTTTGGACGCGTCATTCGTTGCAGCAGATCCGAAAGTGAATGCAGGTTTGGAGTCATCCTTCTTTTCACCACTTCCAAATGAGAAGGCTGGTTTCGATTCGTCCTTCTTTTCGCTGCTTCCAAATGAGAAAGCCGGTTTCGACTCGTCCTTCTTTTCACCACTTCCAAACGAGAAAGCCGGCTTGGTTTCACTGCTTCCGAAAGTGAAAGCTGGTTTGGACTCATCCTTCGTTTCACCACTTCCAAACGAGAAAGCTGGCTTGGACTCCTCCTTCTTTTCACCACTTCCAAACGAGAAAGCCGGTTTGGACTCCTCCTTATTTTCACCACTTCCAAATGAGAAAGCTGGCTTCGATTCGTCCTTCTGTTCACCGCTACCAAATGAAAATGCTGGTTTGGATTCTTCCTTCTGTTCACCACTGCCAAACGATAGCGCTGGCTTGGATTCACCCCCACTTCCAAATGAAAACGCTGGCGTGGGTTCTTGTTTCTTTTCACCATTTCCAAATGAGAAAGCTGCGGGCTTGGCCTCGTCCTTCTTTTCATCCTGCTTGTCAAACTTAAATACACTGTCGTTAGTAGTCTGGGTAAAAGTAAACCCTTTGCCCTGCTTCCCCTTGTCAGCGTCAACGGACTTGTCAAAACTGAATGGAGCGTCCTTCATGGTTGGTGGTTGGGCCAATGTGAATTGTGGGCCCTGAATCTTGACTTCCTCGTCCTCGCTGTCATCGGAAAGTTCAATAGGTTCCGCAGCCGAAACAGGCTCCGCAGGTTCCACAGGAGTCGGCTGTTTTGTTGGTTCTTCCTTCTTTCCATCGCCAAGCTTTATTTCAAGCTTTTCAATCTGCTGTGCATACTTGATATAGGTTTCAAGCACATTTGTCCAGTCGCTATACACGTTCTCCTTCACCAAATTTGACACTTTTTCAAACAACTTCTCATTCAATGCTCTTCGTTGAAGCTCCCTGGATGCTCCATCAGCCTTGTTCTCCTCGTTCCTATTACCACCATTGTTGTCCGATAGGAACGAAAATGGGTTGGAGTTAGTCGCTGTTGGCACTGGTGCTGGTGCTGATGCCGGTTTTGCGGCCCCAAAGCCGGAAAAGGGATTCGAATTGGCTGCAGTGCTATCTGACGAACTAAGAGATCCAAACGGGTTGGAAGGCAGCGGTGATGCTGGTGCAGCAGCTAACGTGCCTCCGTTAGCTCGACGTGATCTAGGCTTTGCAATCTTCCTTCGCGCCATTGTGCCGGCATCTGCTTGCTGTACTGGGTCTGCCTGATAATCATCGTCGCGGTCAGGCTCCTCTCGGGTCATTTCCCCCAGATTTCCTCGTTTATTAGCCATCTTAGATAGATTGTATAATAGTTGGAACGGTGCGTGCTTGATTCTCCCAGAGAACGATAATCCGCTTTGTACTTTGAACAAATTTGTTTCCCATAACAATAATAATATAATAATAACCGGTGGTTGCCCGGGCAACCCACGTCGTTCCTAACCCATGATCACGTGGTTCAGCGTGTTTATCTTAGGCAATGAGCCAGAAAGGACGCGATAACGACTGTATATCTTTGCAAAAGTGGTTCATTAATCCAATACCTTGGATTTTTGTATCATCGGTTATTGTTTTTTTCCTTTATTTTTGACGATTGGGTATCGTGTTTACTCCCGTTGTCATGTCTTGTTGCCAATTGGCCTACAACAGTCGGATAACTTTATATAATTCTATGCGGACGTTATCTTCGTCAACATCCAATTCACATGGCACCCTCTCTACTACATATTCGCACGCACAAACTCACCAAACGTCTTCGTAAAACCCCTGTTCGGATTCAACCCAGAACTGTGGCTGGTGTTGTGGCTAAGATGCCTCAAATTCATAACTAGGGTTATTCACGTGACACTGCATACCGCCGCAGCACTACAAAAAATTTCCCACAACAAAACCAGTCACAAAGACTTTCTTACAAAAACGGAAA
Source organism: Blastobotrys terrestris (assembly GCA_030674225.1). Taxonomy (NCBI): domain Eukaryota; kingdom Fungi; phylum Ascomycota; class Dipodascomycetes; order Dipodascales; family Trichomonascaceae; genus Blastobotrys; species Blastobotrys terrestris. The sequence continues at coordinate 30,174 of JAJLUR010000066.1, read as the reverse complement.
TTCTTGATTGACGCTACGCCGCATTAATGGGCACGACGCACATTCTGGCACACCAACTCCCAAGCACCACCGTCTCAATAATACGGTTTTCATCATTCGGACCTGTGTGATAACTAAAGTCGACAAGTGAAAAATGCCACCAAAGATTCAACAATCCAAGGCCGCTAAGGCTGCTGCTGCCGCCGCTGGTGGTAAGAAGTCCAAGAAGAAGTGGTCCAAGGGTAAGGTCAAGGACAAGGCCCAACACCACGTCATCCTTGACCAACCATTATACGACAGAATTTTCAAGGAAGCTGCTACTTACAAGATGGTCTCTATTTCCGTCCTCGTCGACAGATTGAAGATTAACGGTTCCCTTGCTCGTGTTGCTCTTAAGGACCTCGAATCTCAAGGCATCATTAAGCCAGTCATCACACACAGCAAGCAACTCACTTACAGTAAGTTTTTATTCGACTGAGTGTTGGAAGAATGCGTACTAACTGTCTATATCTAGCCCGTGCCACATCTGATTAATAATGTAAAAATATACAATCTGAATGCAAGTGAATGACTGATTTGTTGCCCGCGCTCTGGGAGTGATCTTCGTAGTAAAGTATGTAATAGTTGCACGTTGGACTCGTACAGTGTGTTTTAATTTTGCTTATTTTGGGATTATCTGGTTGAGGATGGCGTGACCAGGTAGTTGGATTGATCTGGAATCGGCCTTCTAGGAAAGAAGAGCAATGGAATTGCCTCGCAGAGCTAACTTTTTTTCGCTACTTTTCGGAGGGAAAAGAAGCCGTCGGAGGCACGCCCTACGGGGTCCGTGTAATGCCCTGCGGGCGGCTTTCTTTTCTAGAAAAGAAGCAAAAGCACTAGAATTGCCTCGCAGAGCTACCTTTTTTGCTTCTTTTCGGAGAAAAAAGAAGCCGCCGGAGGCACACGCCCTACGGGTCCGTGTAATGCCCTGCGGGCGGCCTTCTTTTCTAGAAAAGAAGCAAAAGCACTGGAATTGCCTCGCAGAGCTATCCGCCGGAGGCGCCATACCCCTGATTAATCGGGAAGCTGTTCTACAGCCAATGCGGAGTTGGATCTCGAATTAGCGTAGATAACTACAGAATACAAACATTATTAAAATTACGGACATAGTTCTTCCTTCATCTTTTCATATTACCCAGCTCCGTAGTGTAATAGGTGTCATCTCTAATTACATAATGCTCGTGAGTTGGGCGAGGTTTGACCAAATAAACCAGATAGAGCAGGAGGGCCGCAACAAACTCCATGGTAGTTCCCAGAATATACTCGCTGGTCAGAAAATACGAAAACATGCCAGACATTGTGTCAAATTGGTAGTAGTTTAAGGAGTGAGAGTACACTGTTGCAATGTTATAGATTCCTCGCACCAGAAGACAAAGTGAGGATGCCAACACCGCGCTAGCGGCATATGTCCTGAGCTCCTCCTTGACAATGGCCCACAGTGAATAGGCGGCAATGCACGCCGTGCTGACAACCAAGACACAGTAGCCCGCCATTTGGATAGCTCTTGGATATCCTGGTTCCCCAGTGTTGATTGGAAGATACCTGGCCCGCAGACCAGCTCCTACAACTGCGGCAATGTCACCCGCCACTAATAGGTAGGTGATTATTGCACCAATACATTTCTTGTCTTGAGCATTTGGCATGAATGCACTGTGGCCGAACTTGGTTTTTTCGGCATGCCCCATAAACCAAACAGCAGCTATCAGCAGTATGAAAAAGCTCTGGATACTTAAAATGGTGATGACTACCAACAGGCGACCCTTTCCATATAGGCCCTCGACCGCTCCAGCAACCAAGCAGCTTTGAGTTGCAATTCGAACTAACCCATGATAGAATAAAATTGAAATCGGGGAGCTGATGCTGTATCTCTTGACGAAGGCGGTTATCAGGACAGCCGCGGAATAACACACGTATAGAATTAAGAAGACTAGTGCAGGCGGGAACCCTTCTGGATCTTCCATTATTTGATATTACGGATGGACAGATATGAGAGCAGACTGTATATCGCTCCCCTTTTATATTGAAACGATACGCCACATGAATCAGGAACATCAGACTTGGCATTATCCCATGTGGATACAGCGTGCATCTCTGCCGGTAACAGACACGGTACTATATGCATATTCGCTTTTTACGCTTCCGACGGTGCAGGCTGGACCCTTAAAAACGGCCATCCTGTAGCGTGGCGTGGTTTCTTTACAATAATACATAGAAACGGTGAGTATCTGGGTTATTGCTTAAAAGCACTTGGAGGCAATGGACGCTGCCAAGCGTGATGTCAGCACCCCACATTGTTGGCAGATGACGCCTGGACCGTTATTCTTTTTATAAGCCGCTTGCTGTATATTTAATTTTGGTCATCGCCTTTCTTGTTTGGTACGGGTGATGACGTCATTGTGTTGGAGTGGCTAAAAAAGGAAACCCACTGATCATGGACCTCTTGTAAGATGGATTACCGTACATACACACGTCTACGTTGATTAGCTATCTAGAGTGTAACGTTAGCATAGGTCACAAAAATCAAATTGGGAAATTGATGAACATGATCAGAATTATTGAGCTTTGGTATATGGGTATCTTCATGACTGTGGTCAGAAGCAGAACTGAAAAAAAGGTTATCATCATAACATGTTCGCCAACTTCCCAGCAACATTGATGGGGAACTTACAGTAAAGTGTCTGGAAGAGAAAGGGGCAGCATATAAATATGCACTCTATCAATGGCATTGTTAGTAATTGGGTCAAAAAGTTTCAAAAATTGATGAGAAAATGGGTCAGATGGTGATGCATGTGTTTGTTCATGGCTCATTCTTTTTCACCCGAACATAAAGTGGAAAACTTCATCAACAAATTCAGCTCATCAATTTTTCTTCATAAACACAAACGTACCTAGAACGTTGTTAGCAAAAGAAACCAAGAAAACTTTCCAATCGCTTGTGTGGGTCATCAACGAAGAATTCCTATAATTTTTTGGTCCTGCATATACATCCTCAGTTGAAATTATAAATTTATATAATCATCCCCACGAACGATTGGAGTGTTGATGTGTCAACCTACCTTTCTCGAGATATTGGTTATGGAAAGAAAAAAGAGGATGCGTCAAATTTTTCACTCCGTTTTTATACTCGCTGACGCGCGTGGGCGCGTAACCAGCCAGTCTCGTCCTTACACTAAGGGTGACGGGCCGTTTTTTGACTATTGAACAGAAATCCGCTCTCACGAGCTCAATTGAAGGTGGAAATCCTCATGCAGAGTGCAAACAAGCACTGGAAACGGACAGCTAAGCTATATGCTCATTCCGTTAGGATTCTGACCGTTGGTTGCCCTCTACCTGTGTTGACAATGGTGGGTGACCGTTACATGACAGCGGTCATATACGCACAAAAAGAATTAGTGCCCTGCGGGCGGTCTTCTTTTCTAGAAAAGAAGCAAAAGCACTGAACTGTCTGGAACTACGCCCTACGGGGTCTATGTGTGCCCTGCGGGCGGCCCTCTTTTCTAGAAAAGAAGCAAAAGCACTGGAACTGTCTCGCAGGAACTACGCCCTACGGGGTCTATGTGTGCCCTGCGGGCGGCCTTCTTTTCTAGAAAAGAAGCAAAAGCACTAGAATTGCCTCGCAGAGCTACCTTTTTTGCTTCTTTTCGGAGAAAAAAGAAGCCGCCGGAGGCTACACGGGGTCGGTGTATTGCCCTGCGGGCTGCCTTCTTTTCTAGAAAAGAAGCAAAAGCACTAGAATTGCCCCGCAGAGCTACCTTTTTTGCTTCTTTTCGGAGAAAAAAGAAGCCGCCGGAGGCACTACGCCCTGCGAGTGGCCTTCTTCGCAGAGCTGCCTTTCTGCCGATTGCTATCTACAGCCACTTCACCGCCAATCGGAGCAATTGCCATCTCCAAGTATCTGATACCAAACATAGCCAATTAAATTACTACATATCTATCAACTAGCTTATTCCTTCTTGTTTGCGTACTTGTCAATGTTTTCAGAAACAAAGTTCTAGAACAAGGGAGGTTAGTATCAAAGACATTGATTCACACACGCGCGAATACTTACAGAGATCTTCTCGTCACGAGCCTTCACAGAGTCCGACTTGTTGGACACATCGGTGTGCATGAACTTCTCCTCAGCATAGTCGACGCCCTTGTCGACGTAAGCGTCGTACTTTCCTTCCGACTTTCCCCCGGACTTGGAGTCCTTGTCGGAACCACCCTTGTCACCGTATTGTTCAGCAGCCTTCTTGACGAAATCCATTTCTTCTTCTAGTGTGTGTTTGTGCAGTAAAAAAAGTTAACACCTCAACTCTGGTGGTACTGTCCGCCTTTTATAGACAAACTCTAATCGCAGGCGTCAGATCGGGTTCCCCGCCTACTTCCCAAAGCGGGTGCATCCCTTCTCCGATCGCGCCCTCCTGGCTGCAGAATGACCTCACCCAGATATGTGTACCCACTTCCACGTCCTCTTTAATCTGCGTCGTGGACCGGTGGGGCTTAGTCAGTTGCTTATGTAACGGGGTTATCTACTGTGGTCACCCACCCTCCAAGTCTCTAGCAAGCTTTACCACCAGTCCGGGAAAACGAGCTGAAACGAATGAGGAACCGCTGGATGGCTCCGGGCTGTTACATACGGTCGTTTGGTACCGGAGACGGCCCGAGGGGGTATAATAAACATGGTGTGAGGGATTTATGTGGGCAGAATAATATTCTGATGCGCGTACGTCGTGGCTGTCAATGCAGCATAGTGTCCTTCCATGCATGAGAGGGCTTTGTTTATGTCCCCCGAGGATCCGTTTTATCCAGTGCCCGGGGATAGCTGCATGTTTCGTGGGATCCTTTCTTGTTTCGCAAATACGCCTCGGTTATTATTTGTCCGACATATGCATGCTGCGGGTTGTGTAGCCCACAGCTGGCTAGCTAGCTATGCATCGCCGGATCAGGTCCCACACACGCAGTCCCTGTGGCGTCGGGGGCCCGCACACATATGCACCCTCAGCCAGCCCAAGAACGCCTCTTTTCCAATGCCACTGCAGCCAACGTGTATGCCCTGCGGGCAGCCTTCTTTTCTAGAAAAGAAGCAAAAGCACTGGTCCAACCCTAGGAAACCGGGGATTGCCAATTGCCTCGCAGAGCTACCTTTTTTGCTTCTTTTCGGAGAAAAAAGAAGCCGCCGGAGGCTACACAGGGTCGGAGTATTGCCCTGCGGGCGGCCTTCTTTTCTAGAAAAGAAGCAAAAGCACTGGGGGCCTCGCAGAGCTACCTTTTTTGCTTCTTTTCGGAGAAAAAAGAAGCCGCCGGAGGCTACACAGGGTCGGTGTATTGCCCTGCGGGCGGCCTTCTTTTCTAGAAAAGAAGCAAAAGCACTGGTGGTGGCCTCGCAGAGCTACCTTTTTTGCTTCTTTTCGGAGAAAAAAGAAGCCGCCGGAGGCACTACGCCCTACGGGGTCTAAACATGCCTTGCGGGTGACAATTGCCTCGCAGAGCGCAGAAAAATGAAGCCGCCGGAGGCACACAGGCTGAGACGACCGCCTCCGCCGGGAGTAGCCCCTGAGAGCTTGCAAAGACCCGGCATCACCGGCAGGGTTGAGCCTGATTTAGGCTGCCTGCGCGCAGGATGCATATGGCTGATGGCTGCAGTGGGATGATCATGATGGGGAGTCCGGATGGAGGTTATGCGCGCGCGCGCAGTGGCGGTTAATAAAACTGAAAAACTCGTAAATCTATTTTGTGGCATCCGCCTTTTATCTATCATCAATCTATATTTACAATGGGCCTGGCGGCGTCTATAGTGAGTATCTGAAGTCCAAACGCTTGGAGCCCACGTCTTCAGTCGTCTCGAGATAGTCCTGCTGCTCTTCGTACGACATTGAATTCCAGACGCGGTCCTTCTTCTTGTTGAGGAAGACGTAGAAGAAGTGCACAGCGATGTAGACGCAGATGTTGAAGATACAGAACGCCAGCAAGATTTTATTTCCTGTCCGGTACAGAGGCTTGTCGCTCTCTCGGTATATCTGGGACGATATGACGGACGAAATCTGTACACTGATGTTGTACAGACTTGCCGAGACCGTCCTGTTGCTGACGGTGTTGCTGTTTCGTGAGCACCACGCTACCTGGATCGCGTGCGGATACGGGTAACCGACCAACAGTATCGTGACGGCGTATCGGACCCATTTGTTAGTGTGCTCGTTGAATGTGTTCAGCGCAATGAGCAGTGGAAGCAACCACCATTGGGCTAAGGACGCCACGAGGATCTTTCGATTCAGCACCTCGGAGAGATAGGTGAAGGTGAGCAGTCCGATCAAGAAGAGCACGTTAGACGGGATAACCAGCAGGTTTGTCTTGAATGTGTCGAATCCCATCCCTCTCAGGGTCAGGGTCAGGTAATTCTGGACAGGATCACGGGGAATTGAGTACAGAAGTCCAAGCAGGAAGAGCGGCCACATACCCCAGTCGGTGATGCAGGACTTGAACAGCTTGAGCGAAAGTCCCTGTCTGTTGTGCATGTCGCCTTTGGTTGGATCATCTCGAAGGGCTCGGGTCACAATGAGCGTTTCCTCCTTTTCCGTGAACCATCCCTTCTTGCCACGGAACCAGCTTGCTGTCTGGGTCGGCGAAGGAGCCATGAGGACGAATGCAAGGCACCCAATTAGGAAGGTGAAAATTCCTTCTAAAAGAAATAACCAAGACCAACCAGCGTAACCTCCAATTCCTCTCATATGAAGGATCCCAAAACCAAGAAAAGCACTGCAAATATCCGCCACGCTGTACACTGTCCAAAACCAAGAGCATCGAATGGGCAATTCCTTCCCGGTGTAGAAATAGGACATGTACAGGATGATATCTGGGATAAAGCCACCCTGAAGAAGCCCCAGAAGCGCACGGGTGATATAATAGCTTGTTCGGCCGGTCAAAAAGAATTGGAACATTGCGACAAGAGACCATAAAGTAATTTGGGCTGGGACCCATCGATCAGGGCCAAGCTTCTTGGAAATCAATTGGGACGGCAGTTCGGCAAATAAGAAGGCACATCTGAAAATGGTCATGCCATTGTTGTAGTCGTTAGTGTTCATGTTGAGATCGGTCAGAAAGTTGTCCGAGAGAGCCTGGGTGATGTTTGCTCGGTCCAATTCCAAGCAGAAGAACATGACCCCGACCCAGGTCATGATGCGCCAGTCAATCTTGCGGACCACGGCGAATTCCTCTCGCCAGGTCCAACGGGCATCTGGGTCGAATCGATGAAGGTTTTCATAGTCATCTCTGGGCCAGTACTTGAGCTTGATGTCGTCGTCATCGTAGACGGACGGCTGGGTTGCAACGTCGTCGAGATTGAACTGCTGCTGGATCTTTTTCCTGTTGAAAAGAGTGAACTTGTGCTCATAGTTGTATTTGGCAAGGTTCAATGCGTCCACGTCAATTGAGTCCAATGCCCGAATTTGGCCGCCAATGGTTGTGCCGGAGGATTTTGACTCCACGTCCGACACCGGCTCGTTGTTTTTATTAAACATGAAGAGAAAGGGATGTTTGGAAATAATAATAAAAAAAAAAAAAAAAACAAAGGTGGAATCTGCTACTTAAGTACTAACCCTCGAGTGCCGTTAACGGCACTTTTTTTTTCATCCATCGAGACAATTCGGCTTCATAATATTTTTTCGGTTATTAAATCGTGCAGAATTCCCGGTGCTGGGCGAGAAAACGTACGATCGGTGATGGTATCATTGCGGAATTGCATGTTGCCAAACTCACGTGGAGGAGTAGGATATGGACGTGATTGGAATTGGGTCTGACACCAGCTGGTGGTGGATGGCGTGCTAGCGTGGGGCCGGCTGGTGTCAATTTAAGCTCCGATTTCGTCATCACCACGGACGATTGCAATCTATCTCCCCCCACAAAATCCCGGAAAGGGTACCAAAAAAAGCGAGATATAAAAGAGGCAAACTTTCCAGTGTTTGGGATTGTTATCTAGTATTATCTTTTTTTTTCTTCTCTACCTAAAACATCTATTTATAATGGCACCAGCTACTACTACCACTACACAATCTGAATTCAAGCGACCTGCCAACTACTTTGGTGAGGGCAAGGAGCTGCCGATCCATCTGGACGGCAAGCTCACCAACAACAACGGTGTCCTCGAGGTCACCGGGGAGACCAACGTGAGCTACCCAAAGTACCTACCGGTCTGGGACACCAGTCTAAACTACGAGCCCCTGACGGAGTTCGAACACAAGGACGCCGGGCTGAACGCCGACCCCAGCTTCCCAAACCTGCTCGGGGCCGATGGCGCCATCGCGAGTGATATCACACCAAAGTTCGGAACAGAGGTGCATGGGGTGCAACTGTCAAAGCTCGACGCAAAGGGCAAAGATGAGCTTGCGCTGTATGTTGCGCAACGGGGGGTTGTAGCCTTCCGCGACCAGGACTTTGCTGACTTGGATCCTAAGGACGCGGTTGAATATGGCAAGCATTTCGGTCGATTGCACATCCACCCTGCCTCGGGGGCTCCCAGAGATCATCCAGAGATCCACTTGGTTCATCGAACGGCTAGTCAAGGCAAGCCAGCCTTTTTCGACTACCACACGTCGTCTGTGCAATGGCACACGGACGTGAGCTACGAGAAGCAGCCCCCTGGAACGACGTTCCTGTACATTCTTGATGGCCCGGAATCAGGCGGAGACACGCTCTTTTCTGACCAAGTCGAGGCCTACGAGCGATTGTCGGACGGATTCAAGTCGGTGCTGTCTGGTCTTAAGGCGTACCACTCGGGCTACGAGCAATACAAGGATGCATTGGCCCAGGGCCACCACATTCGTCGGGCCCCTGTCGCCAACGAGCACCCAGTCGTTCGAACGCACCCAGTGACCAAGAAGAAGGCTCTGTATGTGAACGAGCAGTTCACCCGTTCCATTGTGGGCTTCAAGAAGGAGGAGTCTGATGCATTGCTCAACTTCCTGTACGACCACAACGCCAAGGGCAGCGACTTCCAGGCCCGTGTCAAATGGGCCCCACGTACCGTTGTTGTGTGGGACAACCGACGGGCATTGCATTCGGCCCTCTACGACTGGGACAGCAACCAGCGTCGCCACATGGCCAGAGTCACTCCTCAGGCCGAGGTCCCGTATGAGGAGTAGATAGACGAACCAAAATAATAGTATAAAAAGAAAAATACACTTAATTGCCTTAGCGTCGATCTGACAGCCAAACGGCCCACGTGTGCCCTGCGGGCGGGCTTCTTTTCTAGAAAAGAAGCAAAAGCAGTGGAATTGCCTCGCAGAGCTACGATTTTTTTGCTTCTTTTTCGTACACATTGCCCTGCGGGCGGCCTTCTTTTCTAGAAAAGAAGCAAAAGCAGTGGAATTGAGTCGCAGAGATACCTTTTTTGCTTTTTTTCGGAGAAAAGAGAAGCCGCCGGAGGCATTACGCCCTACGGGATCCGTGCAATGCCGTGAAGTCTCCGGAGATACCATACATTAGGGGGGTCGGGGTATTGCCCTGCGGGCGGCCTTCTTTTCTAGAAAAGAAGCAAAAGCACTGGGAATTGCCTCGCAGAGCCACCTTTTTTGCTTCTTTTCGGAGAAAAAAGAAGCCGCCGGAGGCTACACGGGGTCTGTGTATTGCCCTGCGGGCGGCCATCTTTTCTAGAAAAGAAGCAAAAGCACTAGAATTGCCTCGCAGAGCTACCTTTTTTGCTTCTTTTCGGAGAAAAAAGAAGCCGCCGGAGGCTACACGGGGGTCTGTGTATTGCCCTGCGGGCGGCCTTCTTTTCTAGAAAAGAGGCAAAAGCACTGGAATTGCCTCGCAGAGCCACCTTTTTTGCTTCTTTTCGGAGAAAAAAGAAGCCGCCGGAGGCTACACGGGGTCTGTGTATTGCCCTGCGGGCGGCCTTCTTTTCTAGAAAAGAAGCAAAAGCACTGGTGAGGCCTCGCAGAGCTACC
>JAJLUR010000066.1:0-20136 GCA_030674225.1 Blastobotrys terrestris | reverse complement strand
CACACGGGGTCGGTGTATTGCCCTGCGGGCGGCCTTCTTTTCTAGAAAAGAAGCAAAAGCACTAGAATTGCCTCGCAGAGCTACCTTTTTTGCTTCTTTTCGGAGAAAAAAGAAGCCGCCGGAGGCTACACGGGGGTCTGTGTATTGCCCTGCGGGCGGCCTTCTTTTCTAGAAAAGAAGCAAAAGCACGAGAGTGGTAGTGTATGGGGCCTCGCAGAGCTACCTTTTTTGCTTCTTTTCGGAGAAAAAAGAAGCCGCCGGAGGCACACATTTCGGAGATAGCACTGTTTTTTTTTTTTTGTTTTTTTTTTGACGGACCCCACGTGACAGTTGTCGCAGGATGGGAGAGCATTTTCGTGGGACCACGTGACGGGGGTTGGTTGGAACACAGCAGGGACGTTCTAGAAGAACCCGCAGGACGGGGAGATGGATGTTTAGATTGAGGAGGACCACCTAATTGGGCAAGAGCCAGCCATTTTGATATTATTTTCCAAAAAAAGCGGAGGATGATACAACAGACGAAACGCCAAACGACCCGACGCAGAGGATCTTTAATCCCTGCCAGTTACAAGTTGCCGCAGAGACGCGTGTCAATCATCGTCAGCACATATGCATCATTGTCATATCACCATGTGTGGTGGGCCCACCGTGCTGCAGAGGATGACAGATTCATTGCAGCCCCAGAAACCACCACGACCGGTCCCAGGCATGTGGGGAGGAAGGGCTGCCCTGAGTAAGCCCTGAACGTTGTTATAAGGTTCAACGTTGTGACTGGAATGGCCAGACGTGGTGGTGGGAGCGGAGGCCATTACCCGTTTGCGCGGTAGCACATACGTGCGCAAATGGTGTCATTTCAGACAAGGGACACTTTTGCCCAACACACTCGGAAAAACCCTTCCCCAGGTGCGCCCAAAGGGTCTGGGACGTATATCCTGCCCAGCCGCACACACCCAAAAGAGTCGTGTGCATGAGCGATCGCCGGGCCTGGACGGCAGAGCGAATAGCCGGATAGAGTTGTCTCGGGAGCACGCTTTGAGTCGTATTTGGGTGAAGTTACCACTGGGCGAGCAAAGAGATCGAGGAACGCAAACGGTTTTACTGCAATGCGGGAACTGTGGTGTGTTGGCCCTGAATGAGTGCACGGTGCATGAGCTCGCAGGAAATAAAGAAAAAGCAAATAATAAAATAAAAAAAAATAAATAATAATAATAATCATAATAATAATATTATGCAGCGTCGGCACACCGGCATTGCGATGGCCGGTGAATGTTATACACACATGGAATTATGCATATCCCTTTGTGTGTGCTACTCTACTGGCTATACCGACACCTATCTATGCGACTCCCACCCCCCCCATTTTTTTTTTTTTTTTCGTAGGCCCATTAGCATTTGCCGAGACATAGCCGATCGTCCAGTTTCGCTTCTTGTTGTTTGGCCACTGCTGCTAAAACCGTCATCATCATCGTCACCTCCACCGTGCCCTAGCCCTGATTACCTCTTTTTTTTTTTTATCTCCCTCTCCGGCGCTGACTAAGTAGAGCTGTTTGTGTGTGGAGACCCCTCCCACCACACACAGAGACTAATCTCAACTACAGCTGCAAAAAAACAAAAAAAACAAACGGGACAGCTTGCAGTGTGTGCGTCCACCACAAACAAGAAAAAAAAATAAAAAAAATATTATCCGCTGCACAGAGATAATATCGCAGCCGAATTAATCCCTCCCCCGTATTCCAGTACGAGGCTATAGGGCCTCCCGAGCCTCGTTTCTTTTTCTGCGCACATCTTCAACCCACGTTTCTTTTTCCGGCTCGACTTGTTTTATTTTCGGAGCCCATCGCCCATTCTTAGGCCATAAATAGTTATAAGAATCCGCCTCCTCATCGCAGTCGATACATATTATTTTTTCCCACACACACCCCCTTTCATTTCAGCTCATCTTATTTTATTATTATCACATCCCAACATGCTGTCCACCATGTCTCAGCCCGTCCTGCGATACCCTCCGCCGCTGCCCCCTGCACACCACCACGCCGGCTCGATGCACCACCAGCAGCATCCAATCTCATCGTCGTCCGCAGCAGCACAGCTGCCCTTCCAATCGCCCCCGCCCACCCTCATGTACAACCTCGATGTGGTGCAGCAGCCCGTCCAGGCCCGCGCCATGGGCTGGGGGTCCAAGGCCGACTCCAGGCGGCCCGTGGACCCGCCGCCGGTGATCAACCTCAACATCTCTAACGAATACAGCGAAAACGTGACCCACCAGGTCACGAACTCTTTCATCCTGCATGCCTCGTTGATCGAGGCGGACAACAACGACAGCTCCTCCAACATCCAGAACAGACTCACCGGAACCACAATGTACTCCCTCACCCATCTGCGGACGCCCTCCCCCGGAAAGTTCTTCTTCCTCCTCCACGACCTCTCCATCCGTCAGGAGGGCCAGTACAGACTGCTCTTCAACGTCTACGAGATCCTGCCCTCCCACGTCCGCCACTGCGCGCAGACCACCTCCGGTGTCATCACCGTGTACTCCCCAAAGACCTTCCCCGGCCTCGAGAGCTCGTCCGAGCTCGTAAAGCAGATCGCCTCCCAGGGCTGCAAGGTCCGGGTCCGAAAGGAGTCCGCCACAAAGCGCAAGCGCAACTCAAAGTCAAAGATAACCCCCAACGAAGCCCTTTACAACGACATTAATGCCTACTACCACAACAACGTTGCCCCATTCCCGCCTCCGCCCCAAATCCCCCCCTCCACCACAAACACAACCTCCACCGCCAGCACAACCACTTCCGCAACCCCTGCAATGCCCCCAGACTTGACCTCCTCCGCTGCATTCCCGCATCCGGCTGCTATGCCCTCCCAGTCCTATTCCTCCTACTTCGACTACAAGACAACCCCCATGATGAAGACCCCGTCCTGTTCAAACTCCTCCTCCTCCACGTCCTCGCTGGACCCGGGCGTGCCCTACAACAACAATCGCGGCTACGAGTCCCTGCTCATGGCGGCCGCAGTCTCCGACTCCTCCGCAGAGTACTCTCTCACTCCTTCGTCCCACATGCGACGGGCCACAATCGCAATGCAGCCCCCGACTCCGGCACAATCGCCCCCCGAGCCCCACGGCCAGCCTCAATTCATGGCCGGAGGAAACGACCCCTACACTCTCTATCTCCAGCGCTCCCATTCCGACACAACCACAAACACAACCCTCCCTCCGCCGCATCAGCTCATGTACGACAATTACTCCCATAATGATATGTATCGCTAGTTTAGTAATATATAAGGACACTAATACATTCTATTTTAATTTAATCGTCATTCACGGGTCCCTCCGGCGGCTTCTAACGTAGCTCTGCGAGGCGAAGGCCGCCCGCACGGCAATACACGGCCCACGTAGCCTCCGGCGGCTTCTTTTTTCTCCGAAAAGAAGCAAAAAAGGTAGCTCTGCGAGGCAATTCCAGTGCTTTTGCTTCTTTTCTAGAAAAGAAGGCCGCCCGCAGGGCAATACACCGACCCCGTGTAGCCTCCGGCGGCTTCTTTTTTCTCCGAAAAGAAGCAAAAAAGGTAGCTCTGCGAGGCAATTCCCAGTGCTTTTGCTTCTTTTCTAGAAAAGAAGGCCGCCCGCAGGGCAATACACCGACCCCGTGTAGCCTCCGGCGGCTTCTTTTTTCTCCGAAAAGAAGCAAAAAAGGTAGCTCTGCGAGGCAATTCCCAGTGCTTTTGCTTCTTTTCTAGAAAAGAAGGCCGCCCGCAGGGCACACACCATCTCTGCGAAGGGCCTGTGGGAATTGAGCGGCGGGAGAACGAAGCTCCGGGGGCAAAATGGCAGCTGTCTGGATACCGTTGGAATGGGACAGATCCAGATCTAAGTCTGTCGACGGTTGCGCAAGACACTCCCAGAGCCCGGGGGACCCTGCATCTCGCATGCCCAGATGCGGCTGGCGATGGAGGATTTGGTGAGCCGCACAAGCCTCGGTACCGACCCGCCGGGGTCTCGCGGAGGCCGACAAATGTCGGAGGGTCGGACCGCGATAACAATTTTTCTTCCGCTGCTGCGGACCATACAAGAGAAGAGACATATACATACATATATATAGCTCGTGGTTGCTGCTCCCTTGCTTTCCTATATTTTTTCTGGTGCCAATTCGTAAACATACGCAAAATGTCAGAGCTGCATCGAAAGGCTTCGGCCGAGACGTTCGATGAGGAGGAAAACAAGGTGGTCCCCTGGACCACCGCCGACCAGGCTGCCGATTACAACGAGGAGCTGGAGGAGGACCAGCTGGAGGAGCTGCAGCTGGAGAAGATCCTCACCACCGGCTCGAGGTCTGCTTCCAGGATCAGGTCGCGACAGAGCGGCGTCCAATTCGACGAGAGCGAGGTCACGTTGAGGATGGGCGCAAACAACAAGCCGATTCCGCCGATGCCGGAAAAATGCAAGAAGGACTACGTTGTTGAGTTCGATGGGCGGGATGATCCGATGCACCCGCACAATTGGCCGTTGGCGAAGAAGATACGGGGCTGCGGGTCGTTGGGAATGACCACAATGGTGGTGTCCTGGGGGTCCGCTATCTATGCTGCGGGCGTTCCCGAGATCTCGCTCGAGTTCAACATCTCCCAGGTGGTGGCCACCCTCGGAATGTCGCTCTATGTCTTGGGCTTTGCCGCAGGACCCCCAGTCTGGGGGTCGCTGTCCGAGCTGTACGGCCGAAAGAAGCCAATCATGATCAGCCAGTTCGGGTTCATCTGCTTCACCTTCGGCGCGGCCACTGCTAAGGACTTGCAGACCCTGATGCTCTGCCGATTCTTCTCTGGCTTCATTGGCGCAGCCCCGCTGGCAGTCGTCGGTGGTGCGTTCACTGACCAGTTCTCCAATTCATACCGGGGGCTGTCGCTTATCTGCTACCTGTCCATGGTCTTCATCGGGCCAATGCTGGCCCCAATTGCCGGCGGCTTCATTGCAGCGTCCTACCTGGGCTGGCGATGGACCCAATACATCACCGGGATCATGGGCTGCGTACCGTTCGTGCTCAACGGTCTCTTCTACGAGGAGTCGTACTACCCCATTGTCCTGGTCAAAAAGGCCCAGCGACTCCGTGAGCAGACGGGCAATTGGGCCATCCACGCCATCGCCGAGGAGCGCGACATTGAGCTGTCCCAGATCATCAAGCGCACGCTGACCAGGCCCTTACGGCTGCTGATGACCCAGCCCATGGTTCTCTTGGTAGCCATCTACGTCGCCTTCGTCTACGGCATCCTCTACCTCTGTCTCGAGGTCTATCCAATCATCTTTGGCGAGAACTACGGCTTCAAGGGCGGCGTTGCCGCGCTGCCCTACATTGCCCTGTTCATCGGCCTTCTCCTGGGCGGCGGTTATCTCGCCTGCTTCGAGCCCCGGTACAAGCGAAAGGTCGCCCGCAACGGCGGCCGGTCGGTGCCGGAGGCCCGGCTCGAGGCCATGCTGGCCCCGTCGTTTGCATTCCCCATTGGTCTGTTCTGGGTGACATGGACGGGCGCGTACCCGGACCACGTCCATTGGATCGTGCCCACCATCGGCGGTGCCTTCATCGGCTTTGCGCTCATGGGCATCTTCTTGAGTTCCATCTGCTACTGCGTCGAGTCCTATTTGACCATCGCAGCCTCCGTCATGGCTGCGAACGCATTCCTCCGAGCAGCGTTTGCCGCAGCGTTCCCGCTGTTCGCTAAGCAGATGTTCCACAACATGGGCATCCAATGGGCCGGCACCCTCCTGGGCTGTGTCGCCCTGGTCCTGTGTGCGGTCCCAGTCCTGTTCAGAATCTACGCCCAAAAGCTCAAGGCCACAATCAACTCTAATTTCTAACCATCCCTCCCATAGACAATAGACTAACCTTTGCATCGAACTTTCTCAGAGCCACCTTTTTTGGTTCTTTTCGGAGAAAAAAGAAGTCGCCGGAGGCTACCATTGCCCTGCGGGCGGCCTTCTTTTCTAGAAAAGAAGCAAAAGCACTGGAATTGCCTTACAGAGCTACATTTTTTGCTTCTTTTCGGAGAAAAAAGAAGCCGCCCGGAGTCCGGAGGCTCCCAGTCCCGGCGCCTCATACAGGAGGAGTCACGTGACTAAAATTTCAGGGGGGGGGGTACGGGTGGGATAAACCAGAACGACTGATAAGACAAAGAAACAGGTAGCAGGACGAACTAGCAGCCATCTCGACGTTGGACCAGGGTGTTGCCGGAGCGACTGAAGATCCTAGGATGGCCATGGTGTGGGCTGTCAATAAATGGGGGTGTGTGCGTTGACGCATGCAGGCAGGCAATCCCAACAAAAAAGCCGGCGTAATTAGATTACCCCTTAAAGCCTTTTTTTTTTTTTTTTTTTTTTTTCTTTCCCCTAACTCATTGTTGCAGGCAGACGAACCATGGTTTTTGACGGACTTGTGTTTGCGTTTAAGAACGCATATTCCAAGGCAGTGGAGGCGTACGAGGAAGGCCAGCAGGAACAGCAGATCGGCCGAAAGAGAAAGCGCGCGAGAACTGAGGATGAGGACGACAGTCAGACTGGGGCCGCTGAGATGAAAAAAACGGCCGACAGCGAGCTGGTGAAGACTCTCCAGGCGCGCGTTTTGGAGCTTGAAGCCAAGGTACAGGATTTGGAGGAGAAGCTTGAGGATAGAGACATTGTGATTGCCAAATACATGCGGGTGGGACAAGACGAAAGTGGAGATGAGGAAGAGCCAGTTGAGAATCAGGAAGAAGAAGAAGAAGAAGAGGAGGAGGAGGTAGAGGTAGAGGCGGAAGCAGCAGAACAAGAGGAAAAGGATCAGGGCTCCGCCGAGAGCAACAAGCTTGACGTTGAAGACGAGGAGCTGGAAGTGTTGAGTCCCATCAAGCCCGACCAGGTCCAATCGCTCCTGGAGGCCTCATACTAATTTATTGCAAAAAGATGCTGGGTTAATGGTAATGTATAATAATAGCAGTAGTAGCGCAAATCAAACGTAGCGAGCCCCAGTCACGTGGTGCTGTGAACCAGTAGTGCTTTTGCTTCTTTTCTAAAAATGAAAGGCCGCCCGCAGGACAACATTTTGATGGCCGCCCCCAAGCGGCTCCAGAGGAACTAAAGGCCCTTTTATATTATATTCACAATTAGACGCCCAAAGTGAGCAAAGTGACTGGTCATTTCCCCCAAAATAGCAACTCCCAAGAATCGATGGTGAAAAAAAAAAGGGACACAGAACCACGTGACCTCTACTATGCGAGGCAATTCCAGTGCTTTTGCTTCTTTTCTAGAAAAGAAGGCCGCCCGCAGGGCAATACACCGACCCTGTGTAGCCTCCGGCGGCTTCTTTTTTCTCCGAAAAGAAGCAAAAAAGGTAGCTCTGCGAGGCAATTCCAGTGCTTTTGCTTCTTTTCTAGAAAAGAAGGCCGCCCGCAGGGCAAACACACACCCAGTCAGTATGGAGGTCACGTGGTTCCGCGGGTGAGAGCGGGTGAGGTGGCCGGTCAGGTGAGACACTCACAGGGTCGTTATCAGCGACACAGACGGGTGACGTAGCGGTGGGACAAATCAGCGGGCGCGGAGATTCCGTCGCCGTGGCAACGGGGGAGGCTTATCTGGGGCCCGATGCGGTAAACTGATCCGGTCGCAAAGCTATCATTAATTTCCGCCGCCCTTGTGAGGTGCATATAAATTCCCGGGAGCCCCCCCGTGTGGGAACAGAGTATTTTTGTTTTTATCTTTGCCGTATCATGAACCTGACGTGTGCGGCCTCTCAAGATGGAGTGGAGCTAATTGGATGGATCGAGACTGTTTCGGGCTCGTGTGTATACGGACAGCTGTCTGCGCTGTCCTGGGTCGCCGGCCGGATCTCGCTGGTGGCCTGGCTGGGGGCCCAGCTCCCACAGGTGGTGATGAACTACGTGCACCACTCCGTGGAGGGCCTTTCGCCGGGCTTTCTGCTCACCTGGTTTGTGGGCGACGGGACCAACTTTGTGGGTTCCTTGTTGACGCACCAGATGCCGTTCCAGGTCGTCCTGGGGCTCTACTACTGCGTCATCGACACCGTCCTGGGCTGCCAGTACCTCTACTACACGCGGACCACGGGCGGTGTGAGGGAGAAGACGGCCCGGAGCGCTACCAGCCAGAAGCTGTCGCGACTGTCGTCGTCGAACCGGCTGCTGGCTTCGGCCGCAGTCACCTCGGCCTCTCTTGTTTCGAAAGCCACCGCCGCACCGGTGGCACAAACAACTGATTCCCACCACAGCCTCCACAGCCACAGCAGCCAGCTGTTTGCAATGCAGCTGGGCGTGGTGCTGTCGTGGATATGCACCTGCATGTATCTGAGCTCGCGCTTGCCCCAGATCTACGAGAACTATCGACGCAAGTCCACATGGGGCACGTCTGTCCTGCTGTTCATGTCTGCGTTGACGGGGAATGTTGCATACACGATTTCCATTCTCACATCTCCAGAGGCCCAGGGCCCCAACTCCGCAGCCTTCCTGAAGCGGGAGCTACCGTTCCTGCTGGGTGCTGCCGGTACCGTCGTGTTCGACCTCACAATCTTCTTCCAATTCTTCTATTATGGAAACAAGCCGCACCACCACCACCAATACAGTCCAATTCCCCCAGACACTACTGACGATAGCCATCCGCATTACGAATATCCCGATTTCTCGCTGTTCCATACAGCGGCCCTTCCCATAGGGAACCACCAGCATCACAACCCGGAGGAGGACAACGGCCCATACAACGTCCTGATCACCCCTACCCCGTATGACCATGAGACGCCGCTGGCATGTTCCCACAAACCGTCCTATGGCACGCCGCCGCGCGCAAAATGAGTTTAACGAATGTCATCATTTTAATTATTCCTTATTTATATATATATCATCAAACAAATAGATTATACACAGTTGAATGCTTGAAACTTTTCTTCATCATATATATCGCCGCAGCAGCGTCTAGAACATGCCCTCAATCTCCCCATCATCGTCAACCTCAATGTTCATGTATCCCGGATGGGTTGGCAGCCCCGGAATAGTCATAATCTCCGCCGCCAGCGCATACACATAGCCAGCACCAACCGATGCACGCACATCCCGGATAGGGACGGTGAAGCCGGTTGGAACGCCCTTCAGGTTTGGATCGTGCGAAAGCGAGTATTGCGTCTTGGCTACACACACCGGCAGATTGCCAAACCCTTGTCGGGTGTATGTGTCAATCTTCTTTCTGGCCAGCTCGCTCAATTCAACGCCATCCGCTCCATACATCTTCTTGGCAATCTCGTTCAGAGTGCCCTCAATCCCCAGGCCCTCGGTAGGATAGAGGAACTTGAAGTCCCGGTCCTTGGACTGTGAGGCCTTGACCACGCTGTTGGCAAGCCCAACAGCTCCTGCTCCACCTTCAGCCCAGTGGTTAGACACAACAGCGTCTTCTGCGCCAGCCTTGATGGCCTCTTCCCGAATGACGTCGTGTTCAGCGGCAGTGTCGCTCTCAAACTTGTTGATCGCAACAACCACCGGCAGTCCGTATTGCTTAGCGTTCGAAATGTGCTTGCCCAGGTTGGCGCAGCCCTTACGAAGCATATCACAGTTCTCCTTCACATACTCTTCTGGCAATGGCGCACCGGGACTCACTGGTGCTCCGCCGCCGTGGGCCTTGAGGGCTCGGACAGTGGCCACAATCACAACAACGTCTGGAACCAGTCCAGAGTTCCTGCACTTGATGTTGAAGAACCGCTCACCACCCATGGTGAAGTCAAATCCGGCCTCCGTAACAACGTAGCCTGCATCCTTGTCCTCATCTTCGTCTTCTTCGGTACCCGCTAACTTGAGTGCCATCTTATCAGCCAAAATGGAAGAGGCGCCGATAGAAATGTTGGCAAATGGACCTGCGTGGACGAAAACAGGGGTTCCTTCCAACGTTTGCATCATGTTGGGCTTGATGGCATCCTTCATCAAGGCCGTCAGAGCACCGCCAATACCAATGTCGTCAGCAGTGACGGGATCCCCGGCCTTTGACGACGCAACAACCATGTTACCAAGTCGTTCTCGCATGTCCTTAAGATCAGTGGCCAGAGCCAATACTGCCATACATTCACTGGCCACTGTGATGTCAAACCCAGTTTCTCTGGTCAACCCCTTTTCATTTGGCCCCTGTCCAACAGTAATACCTCTCAAAAGACGGTCATTGACGTCCAAAACTCTCTTCCACGTGATCGTTTCCGGATCAACATCCAATCTGGCGAACCGTCGGATTTCGTCTTCATCAAGTTCATTAGGATCAGTCTTGTCAATTCCCAGCTTCTTCAACCTCTTCAACATCACTGGTGAGAACTTTCGCTCTCCTTTCTTGGCTGGAACCAATCTGTTGTATAATGGGCCATCCTTTTGAGTAGACTCGTGGAACATTCTCGTGTCCAGAGCAGCAGCCAGCAGGTTGTTGGCAGCACCAATCGCATGGATGTCACCAGTCATATGCAAGTTAAACTCATCCATAGGAATCACCTGGGAGTAACCACCACCGGCAGCACCACCCTTGATACCGAAAGTTGGACCCATGGATGGCTGTCTGACATTGGCAAATGCAACCTTGTTCAAATGGGCACCCAAAGCTTGGACCAACCCAACCGTGGTGGTAGACTTACCCTCACCCAACGGTGTTGGAGTGATACCCGTCACAAGAACATATTTACCGTCCTTCTTGTGCTTCAATCTGTCCAGCAGGCTCAATCTAACCTTGGCCTTGTAATCGCCATAAGCTTCGAGCTCGCTTGGCAGAATTCCGCTTTCAACAGCCACCTCTTTCACATTCTTGGGCTTTTGGTCTCTGGAAATGGCAAAATCAGAAGGAACAGGAGTCTTCACATTCAATGGGAGTGGGGTAACTCCTCGCTTTTGACCCTTCTCAAAGAATCTCTTTGCAGACGCAACAACGTTGTCTAAAAGCATGGCAACTGTCATTGGACCAACTCCGCCTGGCACCGGTGTGATTTTGGAGGCAACCTCCTTGGCACTTTCAAAATCGACATCCCCGACCAATCGTTGACCAGACTTTTTGGTATCGTCTGGGATAAAATTGGTGCCGACATCAATGACTACCGCACCTGGTTTGAGCCAGTCACCCTTCACGAACTGCTTCTTGCCGATTGCAGCAACGAGAATGTCAGCCGTCTTTATGATTTCTGGCAAGTTTTGAGTCTTGGAATGAACAATGGTGACGGTGGCATCAGCATTTCTCAACAAGTAAGAAATGGGGTTTCCGACAATGTCAGATCTACCGAGAACGACTGCATTTTTACCAGCAGGTTGGACTCCAGAGACTTGCAACAAATGCATAATACCCTTTGGGGTGCATGGAAGGAATTTTGGCTTGCCGCCCTTCTTGGCCAGTTCTCCAATGTTAAGTGGACCGAACCCATCGACATCTTTCTCATTGGCCACTGCATCAGTGACCTTAGTCTCGTTAATGTGATCTGGCAATGGCAATTGAACGAGGATACCATGGACGGCTGGATTTTCGTTCAGACTTTCAATCTCATGGAGAAGGTCCGCCTCGGTAATTGTTTCGGGCAGGTTTTTGATTTCACAAGAAATATTAGCTTCATTCGCAGCCTTGAGTTTCATACGAACATAAGTGGAGGAGTCTGGTCTCTCAGCAACTTGGAGGATAACCAACGAAGGATTGAATCGAGGGTGCTCCTGCTTGAAGTCTTGGACCTCTTTAGTGATCTTGTCCTTTACGGAACTAGGAATGTTAATAAGACACGAAGGAAAATAACCATGTAGCTTACCGAGCAATCTGAGTCCCGTCAATAATTTCAGCTGTCATGTGTACCTAAAATTTTTCTGTTGCAGGTAGTAAATGAAATTAGTCCCTGTCGTCCGCTTAACTTTATGACTGATGGGGGTAGCAGATACCACAGCTCCGGGTCACACTTGATTATCGGTCCGTGTTACCGAGGCCACACCTTGTGTGCATGAATAATTCCGGACCACTACTATTTTTTTTTTTTTTTTAAAAAAAAAAAGAAATAAAAAGTGGATTAGGATTAATTAAAGTTATATTTGATTATTTTTATAGAGGAGTGTTGCCTAGTTTATGAGAAAAAAAAGTGGCTATTGTCTTTCTTTAACATCTTAACGTGAATTTCCGGTGCCGATATCGTTCGGAGACACAGGTTAACCCGAGATAATTTTTTTTTTTCTTGTCCTCCTTAATTGGATTGTTGGCCTCGGAAAAACTACTGTAAAAGGGTATTAGATGCGACAGTTGTAGATCCTTTTTGTAAGAATAGAGCCCTCTAAATAACCAGAGAAGTATATAATTTTATTTTATTTTATTTTTTTTCAGGGGTAGTTACAGATTTGTGGAGAAGTCAGCCTTGGCCCGGTAGCCTTCCGTTTGGTAGGGAAACCGGTCTCGGCCTGTCTCGAACTCTGCAAACAATCCATATCTAGCAAAAAATCACGACCAACCGTACTTGTTATACAGTCACCTACTGATAGAAATAACCATACCAATGCTTTTACTTCTCTTCTAGCAAAGAAGGCCGCCCCGCGCATGCATACTTTGATAATAATTAATAACTCACATAATAAATAAAGTCAGCTTGTTGAAAAACAAACTTCCAGTCGAGCACAGAGGCTCAACAACACTGTAGTTTCTGTAGCAGCATAGTAATTCAGTGCCTCCATCAATACTTTTAAATGGTGGTCGAAGCTAGACTCATACTGATTAAGACTGGACTCAAGCCACTTGATCAGATCTTCCGGGCCTAATTCCTCTCCGTTCTTACCAACGATCTTTTTCAAAGAACCTCTCTCTTCTGCAGTCAATACTTCCGGAGTGATCTGACCCAAGGTCTTTGTACGTTGGAGCAGAAACTCTCCAAACATTCGACAAGCCATAAACAGCTTTGCTTGTAGTTTAAGCAGCTTTTGGTTTGTGAGCATGCATTCTTTCATACAGGTATCCAAATAGTAAACGTGTTGTTCCATCAACGAGTCGACTGTTTTAGCATCCAGCAGGTTGGACTCTAACCTAGACCAATTAGGTTCAATGACTTCCATGGTACAAAAATATAGCACTTGTTGCACAAACAAAAGCATCTTTACCCGAAGCTTGACAGCTTTCACTTTCCATTCGTTTAGCCGGACATTACTTGTCGATCGCCAAACTCTTGATTTGGACTGCTCTACCCACGAATTGTTGAGGTTCCGCTCAATATGCTTGAGCTCGACTAAATGCCGAAACAACAATTGATACCGCAGAATTGTTTTCCGTGATAAAACTAAGGATAGTGGGAACGGTATCCTAAAATCCAATTGCAAGCCCATAATTGCCGTGAAATGTTTGGATTTTCGATCTTTTTCCTCCGTGCTGGAAGAAGATGACGCAGCACCAGAATCTATTCGATTAGCCGCTAGAAACATTTTCTCCACCACATTCGGATCCCTATTCAACCCCATGGCTTCACTTGGATCCATTCCAGACACATTGACAATTTTTAACAGGTAGTCTGTCACAGAAGTGTGAGACATGTCTACAATAACTTCGTCTTTAAACGGATCAGCCACTGAAATGCTGCCTGGTTGTCGTAACGACATGTCCAACAGATATTGCAATTTGGTCACAGAAGCCTTTCGAGATTGCTTAGACAATTCCCTCTCCGCAATATCCATAAAGTTGATTAGGAAATCGGCCCTATCCAAAAAGAAGTAATGCTTGAGCGAGGTCAACCGGGACGGGAGGTTGTGAGTCTTGATTAACAAACTTAACAAAGAATGATTTGCATGAGAGTAGGCTGATGACAAGGACAACACAATCCGACTGTCTTCTATAGAGTCAAATGTTTCATCCACGTCCTTACTGACGTCGGTGCCACCGCATTCTCTGACAACATTCAAATATTTCCCGGCTAATAATACTTTCTCATATACTTCGGGCGAGGATAGTTGTAATGGTAAATCATCCTTGCGGATTGTGTATCGCTTTTCCCAATATTCATCGGTATAGTCTAAATCTAGCCGTTCTCGTGGAATGGATTTAATTTCCCGAACCAAAAACTCCTCATGAGGGTCGTCAATTACTCCCTTGTGGATCCAAAGGTTTAACATTTTCAGATACGGCTTGGAAGCTTCCATGAGCACAGTTTTGAGAAGCTCTCTAGCAATTGGGTCGCCAGAATAGATGTTCAAACGTTCCGCCAGAATTCTCAGTATTGTGCCACCTTTACAAACCGTGGATTTCGTTGACGAAACGGATATGCCAATCTGATTCAAATTCGATGACCCTTCTGATTCCTTCAAGGATTGCAATACCTTATCGAAATCATTAAAAACATTTGCAGATTCTTCGCTCTTGCGGTCGTTTTCTTTTAAAATGTTCTGAGCCAAATCAAAGCCGTGTTGCAACACGTTTGCTATATGATTTAACCGGACCGCCATCGTATGTAAACTGAAGGAGTTATCGTGGAACACCAGACGTTCCAATTGGGTCGTTAACAGCGTGTATTGGTTTAGAAATTTGCGTAAACACGCACACAGTGCTTGGTTCACCAATCCATATTCCGGTTTACTCTGAGTCTCGATAAACGCCCTTAGAGCTAAACAGTGCTTTGCAGACTCCACAATTCTCCTGGTCAAATCTTTTAAACTTGGATCCAATGATTTTGATATTCTGAAATCTGGTCCTTTGAGCTTATCAAATTGAATTGTGGGATTGTACGTGTCGCTATACCTAATGTAATATCCTTCGCAGCCCATCATCACGTATAGAATATCTTCCATTATGACAGCCTCTTGACCTTTCGGATCTAGCTTTTCTAATGATAGATGTTGCTTGTATTTACTAGGTGTGTGGATGTATTTCGGAACGAGTTCAACCTTCGTCGACAATGTCGAAGACGATTGAGGAGCAAGTTTCACCACTGGATGCCATTTGGCCTAAAGACGTTAGCACAGCAGGATAAACGACACTGAATAATTCAAACTTACTTCTTCATGCTGCCTCTCCATATTTTTGTCTTAAGTAGATTTTCGAGCGTCTAATCCCCGGTGTTGACTGTTTACGCGTTTTGTACAGACACGCGCGATGTCGCCCTCTCTCACCAAAAATGGAGACGAACCTGCGAATTTAGGCAACGGTCAATTGATGGAACTCCAAAGTAGAAAAAAATTCAATATACAAGTATCAAATTCAGATTCAGAGGCAGTTTGGCTTCCTTAAAATGCTCTTTTGAAGGGAGGGCTGGTCTCTTCTGGATCCCCCAGGATATTCGTACTGCCAAACTTTACCTAAATTCCATAAAAACACATATACATAATAAATTACAGAACAGTGAAATATCAGTAGACAGGCAATTGGAAATATCCCATAATTCACCATTAAAAAATGTATGGCAGACAGTGTCCACCTCCTCCGACGATCACTACTAACACTTTGTTGTATTGTATTGGGAGTTCCGACGTTTGCCACTACTCTCACAAACGAAATGTTCTTGACAAGAAGCGAATACGATAGAGGAGTAAGCACGTTTTCTCCAGAAGGAAGATTGTTCCAAGTGGAATATTCGTTAGAAGCTATCAAGGTGAGTGAGGATTGATTTCCATTTCCCCAGGCGACGGCTAATAAGAAAATAGCTCGGATCTACAGCTATCGGGGTATGTACTTCAGAAGGCGTGGTTTTGGGGGTTGAAAAGAGAGTTCAGAACAGCATGCAGGAAAAGTCGTCTATCGAAAAAACCATTGAAATCGATAGACATGTGGGATGTGCTATGAGTGGTCTGACTGCGGACGCTAGAACGATGATTGAGCATGCCCGTGTTCAGGCCATCAACCACACATTTACTTATGACGAGCCAATTAAGGTCGAATCCGTCACGCAGTCCGTGTGTGACTTGGCTCTAAGATTTGGTGAAGGTGCAGATGGTGAAGAAGAACGAGTAATGTCCAGACCTTTCGGTGTAGCCTTATTAATCGCCGGTATTGACGAGAACGGCCCCCAATTGTACCACACCGAGCCAACTGGCACTTTCTACCGATACGACGCTAAGGCCATTGGAAGTGGTAGTGAGGGCGCTCAAGCGGAATTACAGAATGAATATCACGCCTCTTTAACCATGAAGGAGGCTGAAATTTTGGTCTTGAAGGTTTTGCGACAGGTCATGGAGGAACGGCTAGATGCTACAAATGTTCAATTATCCAGTGTTACTAAGGAAAACGGATTCCAAGTTTATGGCGAGAAGGACATGGAAGAAGCTGTAAATCGACTGAAAACTGAGGTTGTCGATGAGGCCTTCTCATAAGCACTACACTCAACATATATATATAATAACATCATTTCTATATTTTTTATATGTAGAGCTAGATTTAACTAAAAAATGTTAGCGTATTGAATTTCATTAATTAACAGAATAAATAATCATCGGGGGTTTACGTCGACTGTTTCTTATTCCACCAAATGAGAGTATTCTGGGATCTCCTTGATCTTGGAATACAAAAACTTTTCTAGTTTGGTGGCGTTTTTGTAGTATGTGGTGGATTCGTTATTGTATGACCTACAATTGTTGAAGATTAATCGGGCATCATACAAGAAATCCTCCATTGTGGCGTATGCATCGGCTTCTAAACGTTGTTCCATTATTGAAAGATCCATTGGTTCCTTAATTACTTCATAGTAATCCGGAACCTCGTCTTTATTAACAGGTTGAACAAACGGCCATGCTGATGCGTGGTTTTGCATCTCGTTGAGCAAGTATTGCAGGACTGCAAAATGAGGACCTCTTTTGGGTCTACGCGCTAATTCATCCATCTCAGGAGTCCAACCAGCTTCCTTCAACCCAGGAATGCTCATTGGATCAACTTCTGTAGCTCCTTCTTTGAATGCAGTGATTCCCGGTCGAACAATGTGTGACCGCGATTTTTCACGGATCTTCTGCATAATTGCAGCCCGCTGAAGAAGCAGAATTTTTGCCGAATCAAGATACCGTATCCGCGGTAACATAGAACACTGCATGATAGTGCCACCTTCATAATCTTTGATATATCCCATCCAGATCGACCTATCTAGAGATATTTCCTTTGTAAAGCCTTGCTTCTTGAAATATCCAATCGCATAGTTATCAGCGTAGGTCAAGAAATGCATAATTGGGCTGGTGGACTTGACGTAGTCTTTTAAGTGATTCATCAAATGAGCACCATATCCACGAACCTGTTCCGTGGAGGAAATAGCGCAGAACACAATTTCCGCAAATTTCCTCGAATCAAATGGTCGATATGTAATTCCGCCCACCACAGTCAACGGCTTCCTCACGACTGCTATGGATAAATGGCTTCGATCGTATACTAACCGGGCAATATATTCCTTAGGCATTTTCGGCAATTGTTTTTGGAAGATATTCTTTAAACCAGTCAAAATCATCATGTTCTCGCGACTGTTGTCGTTATTGACAACCCGAAATTCAATCTTTCCTTCTCGTTCCTCAATTGCAGCAGGCCGTTCTTTATATTTGTAAACAACACCGTCGAACGTGAATTTCGTTACATTCTCTTCTTCGCCATCTTCTCCACTGGGCTGAGGTGGGTTATTGCTATTATTACTATTATTATTATTATTATTATTAGAATCTTGATTGTTGTCGTCCTCTTCTCCATCTTTTTCTCCTTCTCCCTCTTCCTCTTTCCCCACGTCGGCCTTATCATCTTCTCCTCCGTTCTCACCTTGCTCCTCCGTCTCTTCATTCTCTTCTGTTTTTATCCGCTTCACTTTAGGCCCATCTTCATCACCTTCTATGGTCGCACTTCCCTTCCGCTTCACGGTGCTTTCTTCAACCTCCTCCGACTGTTGACGCTCTTCTTCGTCCGAAGCCATTGTTCAAATAGTATGTTTAAATTTTGGAAAACGAAATTCCATTCAATTCTTCGAAATAGCCCAAAATGAGTTCGATGGAGTCGTTCTGACTATTATTTTCGAGCTTCGAGTTGGTAGTGGTGAATTGAATGTGGAGCGCGATTGAAACGCGCACGGGTGTTTCCCTTTCCCCAATCGACTTCCGGGTAAATTTGCGGGGATGAGACCCGTGCACACTTCCAGGTCACCAAGACCGAGCATTAGATTATACTGAAAATAGTAGGTGATGTATATAGATATAATCCATTTCCAGCTAGCTATTTTTACAGGACTTCGTCCGACTCTTCGCTCATTCCCCAGTCTACCCCCTCATCAAATTCTTCGGCCTTTCGTTGAACTTCTGCCAATCCGCTAACTTCCTCCACAAAACCATTCTCATTCAACGCCCGCTTTACAAAATCCCATCCATCAGCTTTCCAGGAGTTGACAATTGCAGGAGAACAGGCTGAGCAGCACGAATAACTAGGACCCCAAATTTTGATCGTGTCAAACTTGTGTAAGAAACCGCGCAATTGGTGGGGTAATTCACTCAAAACCGAGTCTGTACTGTCATCATTAGCTGGAGCTAATCCTCTTTCTGGATGTTGCAATATGGATGATAATAACTCCACAGCCAACGACGACGCCAACATGGCTACTCCTGGCCGTGTCACTGTGCACATTTGATCTAAGGTCTGATTCGACACACTGTCGATAGGCGCTACCACATCGTTACAAAAATAGCATCCAAGATTAGGAGTATCACTGTCATCAGGGCTCACACCGTGTCGCATTACAACATAGCTGTCAAAGCCTAGGGCCACGTTTATAATAAGCTTTTTCATGCCACTTCCCACTACAGACGGCAACCATCGACTTTCCCGACTATCCATTAATAAGAAGATCGTATCATGACCGTCTATTAGCTCAACCAGCTTGTCATAATCCTCCTTTTGCTTATCTTCGTTGGTTAGCGGGTGTCCTAACATAGGAATAGAAAGATCATGTCCTTCAGCTTGCATTGACGGATAGATTTCTTTCAGAGCTTCAGCTGCTCGTTCGGCTTTAGGAACTCCACCATTTGCACAATCCTCGAATCGATATAAAGATTGACGAACTGGATTTGAATACGAAACCTTTCCGTTATCGACAAAGGTCAACTTTCTAACACCCCACCCCATCAATGCTCTGCTAACATAACTTCCCAAAGTTCCTGCTCCCAATATTAAACATGAGTTATTTTTTATAGCTTCAAGGTCTAAGGACGGTGCAATTCTCCATTTCATCAATTTGAGATTCAAATCTACCGCCTGATCAGCCAGCTGTCGTGGGTTTATCAAGCTACCCAAATCTGAGAGCTTTGGTGCCAATTTCCCAGAGCTATTACGTTCCCAGCCGGTAATTTTGTTTTCGTTAGACGGCGTAATGGTTAAATCAAACCACAGGCTGTTTACCGGAGACGTCGACAAGTTATTATCTCGCAACGCCAGTACCCCGTATTTTTTAAAGTTATCATGATTAACCAGAAAATACAAAAAATTCCGCAACGGCCAACCGGGAACATCTGAAATAGTGCTTGGGTCAACAAAACCCACAAGTCGTTGACCATGGTTATCTGATGCGTTCCAAAATGACTCAATTTGATCCAGCCCCCCACATATCCAACCGTCCAGCGTTTTCTTCAGTAAAAAGAACCCCCATTGCTCAATAGGAGTTGCCTTCCTCCATGTTTGTATAGCATGGAGAACCCCATTGTTTTCGTCTTTTACGCTGTAAGGAGCTGAATTGAGTTTACAATCTACACTCCACGCAGGATATGCAAACCAGTAGTAAAACTTGTAACCTTTTAGATCCGAAAAGGCCAGGATTGCAAATGACGAAAGAATAGAAGCGTCTTCCTTTATCGAGCCATCCTTAATACGGCTGTCAATTATATGGCCTTGTTCTTTAATAAACTTTTGTTTGTCAAATCCTTTGAACGACTCAATTGTATTGAGGTTGACTATAATTCCTGGAGCTTTCAACAGAGGCGGAGAACTGCATCCAATATTTTTATCGTTTTAATACATTTGCAAAAGAAAGAAGAAAAAAAAAAAAAAAAAAAAGAAAAAGAAACCCCAAACTTACGCTGATAAGACACTGTCTTCAAACAAGTCAAAGCTTGTGCCACTAGTGGATGTAGTTGGGCTTTTCCCCTGCTGCAGTGGAATGCTGTATGTAGCATGTATAGAGAGGTGGGTTTCACTTAAACCTAGCTCGTTAAGCTTCTTTT
>JAJLUR010000065.1:0-59952 GCA_030674225.1 Blastobotrys terrestris | reverse complement strand
GCAGGGCAATACAGCCTCAGTCGGCGTGACATACTTCCCTCGCTGTGTTAATTTCCAGTTCAATTCGCTTGTTGCTAGCGGTTTATAAAGCGAGAAGTGTACATGATCATGCGCATAGACAGCGACCGCCCTCTCGGAGCAGCACATGAGTGAACGCCGCAAACGCCCGTGGATTGTGGAATTGCGTCGGTGCTATTTCTCGGGTCATCCTGGGGGGTGTGATTTCTGGTGGAATGAACTGTTTCTCGGCTTTGAAAACGTTGCAATGTCGTAGAGCTAGCGCCTAGTACTAATTCTAAAACACCCAGACAACTGCTAACCGTTGTAAATTGGGCAAGGTTCTGTCGGGCATCCTCACGGCAGTACTTCAGAAGCATGCCGGAGAATGCCTTTGAAGGTGCTGATGTGTGATGAAGGGCTGTACATATAACGAGGAATACGGCGATAGATGTCCGTGTTTGTGCAGTATATCGTCTGCAGATCGTGTATGTATCCTGCACTTTCAACCCGATTCTCTAGAAACCTTGAGCATAGTAATTGACGATAATTGTTCAGTTTCAAAGACCTTGAAGCAAATCCGTGCTCACCGGGCAAAACGGCATTGATACGATTGGAGTGTGCGGCTGGGTGCGGCTGCGAAGAGGTCGGGGAAAGCCGGAGCACCGATGCGTCGGACAGATCTGTGAAGTTTATAGGACGGTCCAAATTGCTCGAAGGCAATATAGCCATTAATTAGAGTTAACTTGAGCAAAAATGGGCCATTTAGTCACCGTAGCCACCTGCAACCTCAATCAATGGGCAATGGACTTTGAAGGGAACCGGGATCGGATCATTGAGAGCATCCGACAGGCCAAGGCAAAGGGCGCATCGTTCAGGACTGGACCGGAGCTTGAGGTGACAGGGTATGGCTGTCTGGACCACTTCCTTGAGAGCGACACGTTCCTGCACGCATGGGAGATGTATGCACAGATCATCAGCCATGAGGATTGTCAGGACATTCTTTTGGACATTGGTCTTCCCGTGGTCCACAAGTCCGTCAAGTACAATTGCAGAGTCATCTCGTACAACAAGCAAATCTTGATGATCCGACCCAAGATCTGGCTGGCCAATGACGGTAATTACCGTGAAATGCGATACTTTACTCCGTGGTACCGCAGCTGTTATACTGAGCAGCATGCCTTGCCTCCCTTCATCCAAGAGCAGTTTAAGCAGAAGAACGTCCCGTTCGGCGATAGCAAACTGGACGTGTTCGATACCGTCCTGGGCTTCGAGACTTGCGAGGAAATGTTTACCCCAGATTCTCCCCATGTCGCCTTATCGTTAGATGGCGTCGAAATCTTCACCAATTCGTCGGGGTCGCATCATGAATTGAGAAAGCTCCACACACGGATGCAACTGATCACCGAAGCCACCAAGAAATGTGGCGGTGTCTATCTCTACGCCAATCAAAGAGGCTGTGATGGTGACAGATTGTATTACGATGGCTGTGCGTTAATTGTCGTCAATGGCGAGGTTGTGGCCCAGGGCTCCCAGTTCTCGTTGAAGGACATTGAAGTGGTGGCTGCCACAGTCGACTTGGACGAGGTTAGGAGCCATCGAACTTCTGCGTCCTTTGGGTTACAAGCCACTGCCTCAACCCGTCGTTATCCATGTGTCGAGGCCAACGTGGAGACGTTGTCGAGTCGAAAATTGGAATTTGATGTTAATGCTATTCCGACAAAATCCCGTGATCTTCGATACCATAGTCCCGAAGAGGAAATTGCATTCGGTCCGGCTTGTTGGCTGTGGGATTATTTGAGACGTTGCAGGGCCGCAGGTTTTTTCATTCCCCTCTCTGGGGGAATTGACTCCTGTGCTACCGCTACCATTGTCTATTCCATGTGTCGATTGGTTTCTGAGGCGGCCAAGGAAGGAAATGAACAGGTCATCCAAGACGCTCGCAGACTTGCACACGAAGGCGACGACTATATTCCAACTGATCCACGGGAATTCTGCGGCAAAATCTTCCACACCTGCTATATGGGTACCGAAAACTCATCCAAGGAAACAAGGTCGAGAGCAAAACAATTGGCCAACGACATTGGTGCATACCACGTGGATCTGAACATGGATTCCGTCGTTACTGCCGTTCGAACACTGTTCAGTGTTGTCACCGGCAAAACTCCCGAATTCAAAGTCCGGGGTGGATCTCAAACTGAAAACCTGGCCCTGCAGAACATTCAAGCGAGGATTCGTATGGTACTCGCCTACTTATTTGCGCAGTTGCTTCCATGGGTCAGAGGACACCAGACCGGTGGGTTGCTTGTTTTGGGCAGTGCAAACGTTGACGAGGCTCTTCGGGGTTACTTGACAAAGTACGACTGTTCCAGCGCAGATATTAACCCCATCGGAGGAATTTCGAAGACTGATCTCAAAAGGTTCATCGCCTATGCGAGAGATAGTTTCGCCCTGCCGATCCTGGACGAGTTCCTCACTGCTACTCCGACGGCAGAGCTTGAACCAATCACCCATTCTTATGTTCAATCTGACGAGGCAGATATGGGCTTGACTTATGATGAATTGTCTGCGTTCGGTAGGCTCCGAAAGGTTGAAAAATGTGGGCCGTACTCCATGTTCTTGAAGTTGTATCATGAGTGGACTCCAAGGCTCTCTCCAAGCGAAATCGCTGTAAAAGTGAAACGATTCTTTTACTTCTATGCTGTCAATCGTCACAAGCAGACTGTTTTGACTCCTTCTTACCATGCGGAGCAGTATTCACCGGATGACAATCGGTACGACCTTCGTCCTTTCCTTATTATTCCCTCTTTTCCCTGGGCCAGTAAAAAGATTGACCAAGTTGTTGAACAGAATAAAAATAAATAAATAAATATCAGCTAGTAATAATGCATTATAAGTTAAAATTATTCTTTAATACTGAAGATGTTTTTGGGAATGATTTCTGCCCAAACACCGTTTTGTATATGCCTATTAGAGTCAGAGAAACTTCATACTCACCTAATCACTGGCCCCGGAACTTCCCAAACACTGGAACAATCTTTGGCGGTCTGCCATTCCTGGTCCAGAATTCTACCAAAGACAGTGCAGTTTTGTTAGGCTCATCTTCGTGCAAGAAATGGCCAGCCTCCTGGAACACGATTAATTGATACTTGCCTTGCATTTGGCCGGCTATCAATTCTCTATCAAGACGATCTGTGCCCGCCAGTATGAGCAATCGAGCCGCAGGTGCGGTAAGGAACCTTTGCGATAACCCTTCAAACCAATCCTGCCAGTATGGCTCGGTTTTGCTCAAGTCAGTAGCCCATTTATATCCACCGCCATTTTGAACTTTGGCCAACACCCCCGGAACAGAGACAGATGCGGATTCCCGGTTACGTACTGTGTTCGAATCTAAGTGCCAGTCAATTCCTCTCTCTATGCTATCGAACCATTGAGGTCTGGCTGCTAATATCTTGTTCATAGTGTGCAACGCTTCTAAGGTTGGACCTTCAACAACATCCATAACCACTACCCCCACAAGCTTCTTAACCCGTTTCTTCGCAGCTACATTGGACACGATTGACCCTCCCAAACTGTGACCCACTACCACCACTGGCGGGCTATTTCCTTCTTCGGTCCATCCATTTCTTTCAAAAACACCTTCTAATACCGTAAAGAAATCCTCTGTTAAAGTTTCTAAGCTGAAATCGCTTCCATCATCATTTTCCATCACAGTAGATCCATGTCCTCTCATATCAAAACTTAAAACACCGGCAATGTCCTCCCCATCCTTGACAGTACTCTTTTCTGATTTACTGGCATCTTCCTTCATGTTATCTATGATCTTCTGTGCCACAACGGCGAAGGTTAAGCCACTCGAACCCGCTCCATGTTGGAATACGAATAACGGAGATTTGATATCCTTTGGTGGTGTGAAATATACGTTAAACCTTCCCCGGTTTGTCTGTAATTCGAAATTCTCTTCAAAGTAGTCACTCCATTTCCGAATTGCAGTTTCAGTCCTGTTTTTCCGTCGAGTTCTAATTGTGAAAAAGTCCAAGTTAATAATAGTTGCATTGAAATCAACCGCGACAATCACACATAAACTCACCTCGATGTTGCGACACCCAACGGGGTCAGTACATCCCCATTACCGTCGCCGTCGCTCTCATCAATGCCAGGCTGGCCCAGTTTCTTCTTAAACAGGTCTTTCTGTATACTTGACATGGCCCAATAAGCTGTAACTAGTAATGTTGGGAATGATGGTTGCGAATTCCATGATCCCGACCGAGCTTCTTCCGACGGTTGGAGTTACGACCTAACGATAAGCACATTCAAGGATAGCTATATAAAAAAAAAAACAGGTATATTAAAAATGTCGTCTATTATGTATAATTAAATATTTAAATCAGGGTCGAGCTGTAGCTTCAAATACACTTATATGCGCATCATGGCCATTGTTAACCGCCATACCCATTCTATGAGGATGGAATGCCAAAGAAGAAACGTGGATGTTTCTGTTAGCCGCCAGCATAGTGCCAGCAGGACTCTTAACAGTGGAAACTTTAGTGCCGTTGGTTGTCCAAACGCCAACAGAATGGCACGAGGTGGCAATCACCGGGGCGTGTTCATGAATATCCATAGTCCTCATCAGATTGTGACCACCTCGTGACTGAACTGATTGAAAGCTGACTACAGGATCAGAAGAACGGATGTCCCACAAGTTCACTTTACCATCTGTAGATCCGCTCACCAATTCCCGGGTACCACCTCTCTGCATATGCGCTTTGACAATCAATGAGTCGTGTTGTCTCCACGTACGAACAAGAGATTCCCGTGGGTCCAGCCTTCGATCGTACACCCTCAAAGAGCCGTCTCCGAATCCTGCCACAACAATATTCCCAGAAAGTTGGTCAGAGGTGATCGATGTTACGGGAGACCCCGACCTTGCTGGTATGTCAGAAACACTGATTTCTCGTGTGGCATCCCACAATCGGATAACTCGTACATCACCCCCTACTAACAGTGATCCTCTACTTTGCTGCCATTCGGCAACCAAGCCAGTATTCTGTTTTGCAGGAACTAAATCACTTAATACTCTCCAAGCACAGGCCAACTCAACAGTTTTCGGCGATTGATAATGTCGATATAACCTCACAACACCTTCACTTGATCCAGTCAACAACATGGGATGATCATCTTCATTCAAAAACTTTGCCTCTGTGATTTTAGTTTTTACCGGATTGCTATTGCAAAATCGATTCAATTTAGTTGACTCGGTCCAATCCCACACTGTAACGCCATCTCGATCATCAACTGCGACCAAATGAGGTTCAAACTGGGCATACACTAATTTTGTTGGTTGAGTAACATTATTCAAAAAACCAATTTGTGTATTCCAATTTCCGGTAGCGGCCAATTCCTTTTCAACCTGAGTTTCAGCAATTATCCTTTCATTACGACCCTTTTTCCACATTCTTTCGATATAGCGTTCACTTCCAGGCTCGTCACTTTCTGAAGGGCTCATTTGAGGTTCCTGGAAATATTCGCAACTCCATTCGAAGAACCCACTACTCAGAGGAAGAGTGGCTGGCTCCGAGCGATATCTGGACGGCCCCCTAACGGCGTATGGCCGTCTACCGCTACCATATGGAACTGACGTAACCGAATCGCCAAATGATAACCGGCGGTAACCTCCTCCGTTTGTTGCTCCATTTCCATCAGTCAAATCATTCCTTGGACTTTCAGTTCCTAGGGCATAATTTTTCAAAGTGGTTGCAAAAGAGACCGATCGCTTCAAGGTAGATGCAAACCGCGATTCTGATGGAGAACCGGTTCCATTTGGACCCATGGAAGTGGACCGAGATCCATTTGCCTGTGATGCAGCCGGATTGTTATTGTTATTAGCCTGGAATTGGCTATTAAGAGATGAAGAACTCACTTTGGCCAAAGAGGACGAAAATGTGGGCCTAGTAGATTTTACATCATCCAACACAGACTTTGAGTAATTCCGAAGCAAATATGATTCTAATTTGCCGACCTCATCTGCAATGAGAGATTCATCGAGTTCTGCCATGACATAGTCAACCACATCCACAGCATAATCAGCTACCTCCGGATACGGATCTTCGGAAAGGACCAATAAGGCTTTCCAAATTATAGCAAACACAGTGCCATAAGCTGGGGAATCGGTACGGATAGCCTCGATATCATTAGGATTGCGCAGCAACGTTACCTCTTCTTCCATAGCTGTGAAAGCAGCCACTAATATACAATTAAGATATTGTTTCACAAATCTCGAAAAGAATACAACCACCTCCTTCCGGACAACACACGATGCATCGTTTGTCATCGAAACAACTGATGTAGCAATACTTATTTCTCTTTGTTTTGTCTCCTCGGGAATTGGTTTGTTCTCGCCCATTCCCAAAAACATGGTCAACGCTACCAAGCAGGAAGTTCTTACTTCAGGTACAGGGTCCTCCAACAACTCCGACACCTTTTCAATTGCATCCTCCCGAACTGCCATAAGTTTCGCATCATTATTATTATTCCAGAGTTGAGACAGGCACAAACACGCCCATTGTCGCAACAATGGACTATCCGGTTCAGTAATGTGGGTTAAGCATGCCCTAAAGAGTTCAGTGTTAGTGCAAAGCTTTTGTCCTTGTCGATATCCCTTGACAAACAAGCTGATGACAAATGAGCACATTGCCAAGTGCTCGCATACATTATAATTGTTTGTCATATGGCCTTCTTGTGGGACCAAAATATGAATAAAATAGGCATAGCCATTTTCCTTGACCAGTTCAGCTTGTACACTTGCGGAATCAACAGCCATTATTCGAGCCCAGATAAACACCAACACTGGCTTCAGCTCGGGGGCTGGTGATTGCAGCAGCTTCAACACATAGGGGAAAATTCCAATAGATAACGCAAGGTGAACTGCCTTAGGCCCAAGATCAAGGTATTTACTCAACAAAATCAATGCTCTCAGTCGATGCAATTGGGATAATAAAACTTGGAGCAAGACAGGCAACTGTTCCGGTGGTTCATCAAGATCGTCAGATTTATATTTCAGCCAGTACTCAAACGCTGTTAATTGCTGTTCAAAAAACTGAGTGTGTTTGTATGTATACGGCTTCCCGCCTTTCTCTGCCTCATGCAGCAACGGTAATTGTACCAAACAATGATGAACGGCCATATCCCATGCGTCCCACATCGGATGGTCATGAGTTTGAGGGAGGGCAGGCGAGGAAACTGGATGACAGTTATGCACTCTCATGATTCTTGCCGCCAAAAGGAAATTTCTAAACATGGCCGCAACTACCAAATCTTGTCTGAACAATCGCTTGAACAATGCACTATCCATACTGGACCAAGCAATCGTATCAGTAATTGCTGTGAATATCCAGTTAAGTTCACCGAGGGGTGTTCTACGGTCAGAAATTCTTCCCGGGATTTTGAGGTTATCGTATTCCACTTTGAGCGGAGATTGCATGACGAACCATCTGACCGCAATCTCAATCGGCGATGTTATGCAACAGGTGAAAAGGTCAGCTGGAAGATCCGGATGCATGGGTAAAACTTCGTCAGCTCGACAGGCAGCTAGTAAAATACAATTCTCATATGCTTCTGCTGGATAGGTGCCCTCTCGATGGCCATTTTCTTGTCGTTCGTCGCGTTTCCGTTTTTCAATGAAACGCTGAAAATTATTGACAATATGACCAGCTCCATGGCAATCACATGCATATATACAAGGAGCGCCCAACCACGTTTGCAGGTCATATATCGAAACTGGGATATACTGGGTATATCCTCTATTAAACACCCAAACTTCTCCACTCGGCGTTGGTCTGGGAACACCATGTCCATTATAATGAAATAGAACTCTTTCATCTCTTGCGCTTTTCCTCAAGTTCTGGCAAAACTTTTTGATATCCTCTACATTCGGATCCAGAGACTGCTTGTATTTTGTCCTCGTACTGAGGAGCTCGTATTGGGATTGCAGCTGTTTTCCAATTTGGTCGATCGATTTCTTTGGGTCGTTTATGGCCATGGGGTCAATCCACGCTTCTAACTTTGCGCATGGCCTAGTTTTAATGATATCCGGCGGGTCGACTCCAATGTTTAAGCAGAGAACGATAGCTGCAATAACCGTTCTTTGTCTATCCTTTATCCTCCATTCGGTAACGATTCTATCACTTGAACGAGGCTTTGGATTGCCTGAAGTCTCGTGTCGTTTATTCTCGAAATAAATAAAAAAAAACTTTTAAAAATATGTTAGCAAACGGTCACAAATAAAGAAACAAAAGTGTTAAAATTACCTCAGCAAGAAAGTTCATATACTGTTCAGATTGGTATTCAGCAGCGAATCCGTGTCTGATAATCGTGTTGTACAATTTATTCTTGCTTTCTTTGGGGGTTTCCTCCGCTTCTGACGAGTCATATAAATCCCGAATCTCTTGAGCTGTGCTGGACGAAGGTGGATCTGAAGGGGTCGAATGGTCTAGCACTGGTGAAGACTGTTGCGGCAGCGAACTATCCGGTAATAATGTGCTTAATAAAGACTCCCGATCTTTAGGAGTCGATGATGATCCAGTGATACTGGGAACTTCTTGAATGTTGGTGGTATTGCGGTTCATGGTTAGTATTCGATGCAGTGTATTAAATCCATATCAGTCTGGGCGATGCACCAGTATGTATAATTGGCGGTAAGTTCGAATCGGCTATGCTGTCAGAAGCTAGTTCTCACGGGTTTATCTTCCTCTTTGTGATAGTAGTTATTGGAAGGGGTGGTAGCGAAATAGTAGCGTGTGAGAGGAGGACTCCCAGCACACCGCGGGCCGACTAAGAATAACTGTGCGGAGATCCAATAAAGATTTAATAAAAACGGGCACAGAATAATAATAATGACAGTTTGATTAGTATCCATTCGTACGGAGGTGATGTGTATGTAATTTCTAGTGTGTGTGGTGGTTATTGCTAGTATGTGTGGTGGTTATTGCGTGGAGTCAGTCTCAAAGAGTGGGTAAAAATAGTAGGTGGGTAGCATTTTGGTCATATCGAATTTGGTCTTATATGCATAGGCATTAGAATTTTTTTTTCTTTTTTTGGTATATCTCGAATTCCTCTGTAAATAGTAGTAACTGCATTATGTGTGCTGAATTTTTCTTTGAAAGTTCTCCCGTCAGCTATCCATAGTATATGCATACACTACCATACTTCGAGGGTTAGCTACTCTCTGTAGCTATGCATATGTATAGCAGATTTATGCATATTGAGTATGCATAGCAATAGCTACGGTACGCATAGGACTGAAATAATATGAATACCAGGCTTACTACTGTGAGTGACGGCTGGCGTTGTAGCTTATGATAAAGACAAAAAAAGGGATATAGTATTTAATGCCAAACAAAACACGGCCGAGTCTCGTGTTCCGGGCCCGCTACTAGTTCTACTAGTACGATCAGAGAAATCCGGACGCAACGGCTTTTGCAGCCGCCGGCGGCTGCGGCGGCAAAACTCAAAACGTTTGCCTTCCTAAAGAGGAAATATTGCTGTTTTTATCAGATCTCTTTTTGACATCGGCCCGCTCCTCCGGTAGAAAGAGCCTTCCTCACATCACCTCAGCTCTTGTTGAGTTCATACGGCCGTTGAAAATATATTTTTTCACAGCATCTAATCCAAGATGACAGAACAGCAACATGTCACTGCTGGCCAAAAAATGCTGGCTGCATGTTCTGGATCTTTATTAACCTCATTAGTTGGTATGTGATGAAAGAGAGAGGAAAAATAACTAAAACTGACTTGTTTTTTTCTAGTGACTCCATTTGATGTAGTTCGAGTGCGATTACAGCAGCAATCGGCATTCCCTTTAGCAACAGCTACCAGCATTGCAAACAAGTTGCATCCCGTTACAAGCATACCTCAGGGTCTCGGAGTGACTTCGTGCTGTAAGGACATCTTCTGGTATCCTAGTACTATTGATTATTGCGTGGCGTCGGAGTTGGAAGTTTGCGCTGTTAAAGATGCCGAGATAAGACGATTTCAAGGCACATTTGATGGAATCAAAAAGATCTCCCAGTATGAAGGGACATCGACGTTATGGAGGGGGCTTTCATTAACACTATTAATGTCGATTCCATCCAATGTGGTGTATTTCACAGGATATGAGTATCTTCGTGATCACTCACCGATAAAGTCGGAAATTTTGAACCCGTTATTCTGTGGGTCTTTAGCACGAACACTATCGGCTACAGTGGTGTCCCCTATAGAGTTGGCTAAGACACGATTACAGTCTGCATCGGCCAAAAGTCCTGTGGATTCTGCAAAAGCCGCAGTTCCAAATGCAAGGGCCAAATCAACGTTGACATCCAGTCAAACTACGCCATTTCGAAGTGTTTTCAAAGGTATTGGGGAAATGGTGGCTCAAAAGGGAATCACCTCGCTATGGAAGGGGTTGGTCTTAACCTTGTGGAGAGATGTGCCATTCTCCGGTATTTATTGGGCAAATGTCGAGTTCATTAGAAGAGAGATAAAAAAGTCTCAATTTTTTATGCATAACGATCACACGTTTTTGGAATCGTTCATAGCTGGTTCAGTTGCCGGTTCGATCGCAGCAGTGGTCACAACCCCGTTTGATGTCGGTAAGACTCGACAGCAAGTCGGACATCATGCTGCAAGAGGATCATCAATGGGCATGATGCCGCTTATGACTAACATTCTCCGAAATGAAGGTGTGGCTGCTCTGTTTGTTGGTACAGTTCCGAGGGTCTTAAAAGTTGCACCAGCATGTGCTATTATGATCTCTTCTTATGAAATGGGGAAGAAGGTCTTCAAAATGCAAAATAACAATAACAAGATAAAGTTATAGAAATACGTCTCTGAAAAGAACGAACCTGTAAATAATATCATGCATTTTAATTCATATCTAGCAATATATGTATTTTCTCTCTCTCGCTCTCTCTCTGTTTTTTCTTAGTAGTGCTGGTTGTTATTAATCGACTGTGACGATTCAAAATGGTTGTAGGCAGGATTGTTAAAATCTAGTATCTCGCTGTCTTGATCAGCAATTGAAGAGGATTTGGGCGGTTTCTTTTGGGGTTCCAGGGGTAGTGTTGTAGGAGCAATCAAATTGGACTGACAAGAATTGTGAGAGAATATGTCTTCGAAACGAAGGCTGTTTCTTTTCCCCGACATCAGGTTGGCCAGCCTCTTGTATTTCTGTGGAGGCGTCTGATTTTCTTGTTGACTGGAACTGGGATACGCTGCATTGAGGTTGTCCGGGTCTCCCTCCTCTTCCAATGAATTTAGTACAGCGAGTACTCTTTCAGCATATGCTTTGTTAGCTTCACTAGATGAACAGAGCTGTTGGAAGAATATATTCAGGCAGTGGCTTAAAGTGGTAGCTGTTGAGTTTTGGAATTGGACATCGGTTGCCTTCGATTTCTCCTTAAGGTTCTTGCATGATCTTTCTAGCATTTCAACTTCCGAGCGAGGATAGTTTTTGTACAATGATCGGTAATATGTCTTTTCTGCCTCTACCACAGCCTTGCGAGCCTTATCTCTAGCGTCTTCTTCCTTCTTCAATTCACTTAATCTGGCAATGATTGTTTGAACTTTTGGAGAAAAGTCTGAGTCAACTGCCCATTGTCCATTTGCAATGTCGTTGATCTGTCCTAGCACGTCCTTTGAAGAATCATCTCTCACCTCTCCAGACCATGTTTTCAGGGCTTCTAGGGCATTGTTTCTGGCTTTAGTAGCTTGCTCCTGTGTTTTCACCGCATATTTTAAAATTTTGATCACGTCTGATAACCGTTTTACTTTCCTGCCATTCTTTCGATGCCGTCCAAGTCCTAGAGACATTGTAAGTGACAAGGAATGATTTGACGCAGCCGATGATACCCCTGTTGACGACAATCCTGGTGAGTAGCCTGCTGTGGTACTGAGTTCAGTGTCAGATTCAGCAAACATAAAGATAATAATTGTAATCCTTACGACATGTTTTTTTTTTCTTTTTTTCTTTCTCTTTAAGCGAGCACTACCCCTTCCATATATATAGATAGTTCTTGGTTGTTGTCTATGTGTATACAAGCTTATAATATATACTGGTGTTTACATAAAAAAAAAAAAAAGCGTAAATTTAAGGTTATCATTTCTTCTTTTGATTTTCATCTTCATTAGTCAATTTCAACCCAGTGGAGTCTGCAATGAATTGTCTAGTCTTATGAACACCATCTTCCAATCCTTGCTTACCATCCTGCATAGCACCTTCAACGCCCTTGACCATGGAGTCGACGTGGTTTTGAGCTTGGATGTGATAGTTGGCCAACGTGGGGGCCCTCTGTTCATACTTCCAAACGAGGCTTCTAGTGTTTTGGAAAGTATGTGGCAAGAAATAGCCAAAAGCACCGATACCCAACGCAACTGGGGCCGCAGCCCTGACTAGAATGTTTCTGTTACGAGCCAAAATTGATCCAGACAAAGCCGATATTAACACATAGATACCACCTGGTAATATATCTTCCTTTTCGGATCTCAAACTAGCAACAGTGCTAGTTACATCCTTTTCAACGTTTAAATATTTTTGCACCGTTTTATCGACGCTCTCCTTTGCGCAATCAATTTCCTTGATTAACCATTTTCGCGCGACAGACAGATTCTTTTCCAGTCCTTCAAAAGATCGCACTTGGACTCCATCGACGATTTTTCTACCGGTTTGTTCCTCGGCTTGCGCCGGAGCCTCTTGCTTCGGTTGTTCAGCCGACTTAGTCTCTACTTCGTCGTCATAAATACTCTTTCGTTTCTTTTCTTCGGCAAATGCAACTGGTGCAGTGCTCAACAGCAATCCGCTGGTACTAAGTCCAAGCTGTATAGCATATATCGCGTTAATATCAGAGGTTACTCTCCAGTTATCCTTGTTGCTTAGTGTTCACTTACCTTGAAGTATCGACCGAATCGTGCGCTCATGGTTGATTCCCTTGACAAAAGCTCAGAAAGTCTCGACTGCTACTACTTCACCAATAGAAGCTCTCAATTCCTCACGACGCCGGCGTCGGCGCCGGTAATCCGGAATCACGTGAGTCCG
This sequence comes from Blastobotrys terrestris, assembly GCA_030674225.1. Lineage (NCBI taxonomy): Eukaryota > Fungi > Ascomycota > Dipodascomycetes > Dipodascales > Trichomonascaceae > Blastobotrys > Blastobotrys terrestris. The sequence continues at coordinate 46,886 of JAJLUR010000065.1, read as the reverse complement.
GGTAACGAAAATGTGGCGGTGCGGTGGTGGCGTCGGCCACATTTGTATATATACTATCCCGGCCAGAGTAGCTTACGCTAGCGGTCTGTGACGGCTTCTTGTTTCTCAGTAAAGAAAGCAAAGCGGTACGTGGATCAGATGGGCTTCGGCAGCTTCTTTTTTTTCTCCGAAAGGACGCGATGCAATTGTGCTTTTACTTCTTTTTCTATATAAAGGGCCAGTAGTATTCCATAGATCTGATTTGATTTTACTATGATTATTGATGTGTGTGATGTGATCTAGACTGTTAGCTATTTGCCCCATGTGTCTCAGAAAACTGATGAGACGACGATGCTTCTACGCATGTGCGTAGTCTGCGGAACTTCTTGGCCCCAGGAGAACCAATTTAGTATAAGTTAGCAGGCTCTCATCAGCAAAAAAAAAAAAAAAAAAAAAAAAAAAAAAAAAAAAAAAAAAAAAAAAAAAAAAAAAAAAAAAAAGGATCTTATCCATTCCATAAAAGGTTGTTTGCGGGAGGTGTGCGGGGTTTGTTCGGTGGTTATTCAATAGGGCCAAGAGAATGATTTCCGTGTTTGGTGGCCCTCGAGATGACTATATATCTTTCCCTGGATCTGCAGAGAGTTGTCTCGGTACTTGTTACCCCAGAAGTGATATATGTATCCAGCATCAATTCCAATTACGATGGGATTCTCGTGCACAGCACGGAACAATTCCCCTAATGAAAAGGATGTCCTGCTGGCGGCCCTCTTTTCCAGAAAAGAAGCAAAAAGCACGAGTCCCTAATAAGAGCTTCGATTCAGGTCGATCACGCATACTCTGCATAGACGCACTGATCACTTCCAGATGGAGACGATACTAGACTGCTATCTGAAACTGGTGGCTGTTTGCTGACTTTTCGTGGGCTCCTGAAAAAAGTGGACCCATTTCGTCATAGCTCTCCCCACATTTTCATGCTGCTTCACCGTTGAGGCTTTATCCGAGGAACCAAGCCGCACGACCGACCAACGATTAAATTCATTCTTTTCTGTGCCCAAGCCTACTCGGGCCGACGGCGATTATTTGTCGGGAGAGTCCGAGGTAAAAAAAATAACGTGAGAACCCCCGCAAAAGTATATATAGCGGCGAATGATAGAAAATTTAAAACCCGCTCATCGAACCAGAGAGATAAAGCTGGAGGCGGATACGGACCATTTTTTCCTTTCTTACGTTTGATACACGCACAACATGTCGTTATTTAATTCCGGTTCTTGCGGACCAGTGAATCCGCTTCAGAACTTCAACAAGCATGCCTCTGGCGAGGGATCAAGCCAGGCGGGACAAAGGGAACGGGTTATGGTGAGTATTTCGCTTTATATGATCTTATGAGGAGGGGTTGTGCTGACGAGTTGTAGAACCAAGGGCCTAATGGGGTGTCTGGCTTTAGAACGCAAAACCAGAACATTCAGAGCCGACAGCATTTACAGCAGGACTTTGAAACCTTCAGCGGCCAACACCGTCATCAGAGGCCTCCTCCACAGTTTACCCCAGATTTTGGGGTTCCGTCATCGCATCAGCAACAATTTCGTAATGTAGAATCTGTAGCCACCCCTGATTGGGCCAAGGAGTTTTCCCATCTATCGGTTTCTGAGGGCCCACAGCATCCATCTCAGATGGGTGGCTGGAGAAACGAATTCCAAGCCCAACATCCCCAGCATCAGCATGTTCACCACGCACCTCAATTCCAGCAACAGCAGCAACAGCCAAACGTCATGAGACAGGCTGCATATTCGTCGACCGTACCGAACACGTTTGGACAGTTCGCCACTAATCCCCAATTTTCGCAACAGACCGAGCATAAACAAGAGCACCATTTGCATGCCCATCAAGAAGCCCAGCATCGTGCATTTGAAGACGCATTCAGTCAGATCGAGGAGACGTTGAGGGAGGAGGAGGAGAAGCAGCAGAAAGCGCAGCAGCAGCCGCCTGTGCAGGAAGGTGAAGATCTCTCGGGCGTTGCCAGGACCATTGTCAGTGCGATTTCGGACAATTCCATGTCTGCCCACACCTCCAACAAGCTCAAGAACTCAAATTTCATGGCCTTGATGCAGAAGCTGTCTGATAAACAGGTTGTTCTGGACGGAGAGAAGTTTGTAGATCAGCATGGCAACGACTACCAAGAAAGCGAGGGGGCCAAGGCTGATGGTGAGATTTTACAAGATGACAAGCAGCCGCAAGAGGAGGCTCGTCTGCCTGATCCGTTTGAATACATTCAACAACAACAGCAGCAGCAGCAGCAGGGGAATGAAGAATCAGAAATCAAGGCTAACGTTCTTTCCCCGTTTGAATATGCCGAGGCATTTGGCCCAGAAGGGCTGGCAAAACGCTTCAACTGGGAGGAGAAGTACCACGAAGACGAAATGTGGGTAGTTTAAATTCTTTATTTATATATAACGTGTGTGGTTCATTAGAAATAAGCATGTCGTCCATTAGCTGGATCAAAAGGATCCCGATTGTCGTAATTGTGTTTGTGTGAGAAGTCTCCCATCTCGTAGCCATAGTGGTGCGCATCAGGATGCTGTTGGTAATGCTGCGGCACATTGTTGTCGCTGGGATAATAATTAGAAACCGGCCTGTGGTCCCCGTGGTTGCCCACATAGCCAAACTCATAGTCCTTGTTGTTATTATGGTCAAATGACTGTGGTGGTGGACTGTGTCGGTTGGGCGCGTATGCTGGATCACGGTTAGCCACGTATGAAGGCTCGTATGGCGGTGGATTGTAAACTGGGGCTGGAGGCGGTGGTGGGTAATTGTGATTTACCAACTGCGGTTCCATAGAATGATGTCTATCGGAGCAGCAGCAGAAGCAGCACGCGGAGAGAGTGCTGATTCCGGTTAAACAGCACCGCACTATTGCAATGAATACCCATAAAACAATCAAGCAGCAAATCACGATCCCTACAATGGCAACAACTTTACAGATAGTGTTGTCCATGCAGGAGTCCCAGCTCTTGAAGGCGCTGGCAGTGTCTGTCAAGTCTCGTTTGCCTAATATGCTATTGAGCGCGCATACTGCGTCCCTTTGGTAAATCTGATAGTTAGTCGTTGACGGTATGAACATTATTTCTTCGTGAGAAATAGAAAATATAAATAATTAGACCCTTTTCCTCGTGGGAACCGTTTTTTTCTTTAAAAAAACAAAATTATACAAAAACCCGGAAAACCTCTATTCTATTATGCATTAAAAAAAAAAAAAAAAAATGCTAGGAGAGAGAACCCACACACCCCCCTGTTCAGGAATATACTGCATGTTTCACCTGCCGCACGGTAGTAGTACGGTTTATGCATCATTCACCCGTACCACAAAATCCACAAACAGCTGTATGTCTACCGTTTCTTTTTACGGAATCCTGTGTATCCACTCACCCTGTTTTGGCTATTTTTTTTTTTCTTTGATGAGCTGAATTCGCCCGTTTTCTTATTCATCCCTCTTTGGATATATAACCCCTGAGTCGCGCGGTAGTTGTATAATTCTTGTCAATCACTCAAGCCGCACAGATGGCTTGGTTAAAAAAACCGTCAATCTTTACATCATCGAATACCCCATTGGCCTACCTTTGACGTTGACAGAGACGATCTTAGCATGACACCGATGACGATTACTGGTTTCAGAACGTGATGTAGTCAATTAAATTTCATGCGTGCTCGATACGAAGTGCGTGTCCGTTGTCGGCTTTTGATCTCGTTATTATTATTATTATATTACCCACCACGCACTGCTGGGTGTATGCACTCTCACACACACACACACATTTAAAAAAATATTTAAACCGAACTCTCTTACTCTACTCTGAAGAATCTTAGACGTATATATGTCACATCTACGTAGTCAGTCTCACAATACGCTGTGTGGTGGGGTCCTTTTTTTTTTTTTTTTCTGATTCACACTGAGACCTCCGCTTATTGGTCTAATCTGCACACTCAATTCCATAGTAGTAGTAGTAGTAGACTACTAGTCGGGCTCACTATGCATACGCGCATATTATGCATCATGCGTGAAGTGCATGGGCCGCGTAGGTTTCCGGAACGCTTTCCGTGAAACTGTGGAGAAGCAGGGAGAGATTAAAGCTACGCTTTTTTTTTTTTTTTTTTTGAATCCAGCTGTACATGTGTTCGAGTTTTTAATAGTCTCATTGTTTCTTATCTATATATTAATATTCGTTTACATCATAAAATTAAAAATGGCGTGGAAATCAACATATCTTCTTCCACAGTCTGATAAATACTTGCCCACCACCTTTCGCGGAACTTGGAACCTTTCTCGGTTTTGTTCTGCCAAGGCCCGAATTGTCTCAATGCTTAAATCCCCTGTAGTTCCATTCTGCTCCTCCTTCTCTTCAGTCGCATTCTTCTTAGCTCGATCGACATCAAAAAGACTGTCAAAGTACAACAATTGTGTGTACAGCTTTTCGTCGTCATAAACAAACCGTAAGATCCCCTGACAATCATCATCTTGTCCATTACATTTGCGTCCATATACTCCAATTTGTCGTGTTTCCATGTCACAAGATGGGTCATCGCATTTCGCTTTACCATCGTAATATGTCTTGACAAGTTTTCGAATCGCAACTTCAAGTTGGATATTAATCTTGGTCATTGGAATGGTTTCTTTACAATTAGCACATTGAACTCCAGTTGCCGTCACTTGCTCCTTATTAGTCAGTGAAATTCCCTTGAATGGCGCGTTTTGGTCGCATTTGTTACAATTCACCTCAAACGGTTCGCAGAATCTGAACCGTTCCGAATCCGGCCGTAAGCTATCTAAAGGCTGTAGCATCCCATCTTCTTGGTTGTATCGGCGTCTCGCGTTTTGGAGCATCTCTTGCTTTCGCGACTCCAATCCAAGAGCGTCCAAAATTCGTACAACATCAAATCCATCAATCGGCTCCAGTAATCTTCTAACGGTTGGTTCAATTTGGTGACTCAAATAATAGTTAATGTCCGGTTTGGCTGGGTTATCTTTCAATTCAGCCATCGTAAAAGATCGGTCACCAAGAGCCTTCTCTCCGCTGCTACCTTCACCGGCTTCTCCAGTAACAACGTATTGGATAACGTCACCCTTAGTAACCAGGTCACCCTTTTGCCTCCGTCTTAGCGCAATCGCCACAACAGCAGAAATTTGAGATTGGCTGTATGCACCGGGATCCTTACCGAGTCTTGTACGAATAAGATATTTTGGTAGCTTAACTTCACTAGCCTTCATAGCAGTGACTAGACCCTCTAGATGTTCCAAAATTTCAGTTTCAGCCACACCAAAGTCGGGCTCTCCCAAAATCTTATCTAGGACAAATCTGGATGTATCCTTAGCGACATCACAGAAACCCCTCTTAACCATATCCAAACCTTTGATTTCCATGTTCGTGATTGTCTTTGTCTTGTCTTCCTTTGACAATGACATGACTAACGCCGCATACTTCTTTTTGGCTACCAAAAGCATCCGTTGGAAAACGTTATCAATGTCAATTTCTAATTCCCTGTATTGCTCATTGACAATCTTTCTAAGATCTCTTCCGACTTCCATGGCTTTGAAATAATCTTCAACTTTAGTGTCCACCATAATCGAATCAGTGTCACCATAGATAACGTTGAACCCATTGCCCTCAACCAATTCCTTAGTCCTGATCAGTGCTTCTCTACCTTTAGCTGTAGTCAATTTGGCCAGTGGTAACGCGTAGAATCTAGACTGTGGGAAACCGAGACAACCATACATAGAATTGGCCGTCAACTTGTACGACTGTTGCTTGATATCCCATTGTGCTCTCCTCCAAGGTTCTGCTTTATCATCTTTCATCAGTCGCTTTACTTCCCGACGTTTTTCAACCAAACTTTTAATCAGTCGAGGTAGAATCCCAAGATTCTTATCTAAACCTGGAACTTCTGGAATATTTTCGTCGTTCTCATTGTCAGCAGCATTCTTTTCGTCGTCTTGATTCTCTCTATTCCTTTCAACTGTGGTGAAACAAATATTAAATTCTTGAATAATACTCGGGTACAAAGAGTTAAAGTCCATCACCAGAATAATGTCGCGATGTAGGCCCTTTTCAGGATCTAAAACTTTGCCACCAGTATATCCTTCCTTCTTTTTCTGGTTCTTGTCAGAGTTCACTGGTTTGTCAGGGACAATATACCCTTGGTTAGTAAATTCGTGCAACAGAATGTACTCATTTCTGTCGACACGGCTACCGGACAGAGTTCTTGCCCATGAATTTCCGGCAAGGTTTGTCAATTGTTTAGAAAGGGCCAAGATTTGGATCCGGAATGCTAGAGATGCCATAAAGTAGGTGTCTCTTTCGTTATGATCAATATACCTGACCAATCCTTCCGCATTGGACAATAAGCTTTTGACAGTCTTTGGGGTGGTACAAATGTCATAATCGAGTCGTTTAGCTTGGATGTATAAATCGCACATTTCACTCAACCCCCAAGTATCACATTTGGAGGTCAATGATTGTCCCATCTCATTATTCAAATCGCATAACAATCTTCCTTTCATTATGTTCCGAATGACAAATTTCTCATTGCGCCCACCAAAATGCTTTGGGACGGTAGTCTGACGGAGCCTAGAGATTTTACTCCAGTATTGCGTGCTGTTTTGCTTCAACGAATGGACGAGAAGGTTCAAATGGCGGTCTTCCAAATCATGGCCAACAAGAATATCAGGGTCCAATCTTCCAATTCTAGCAATGAAACTGGATAGTAACATGGATTCACTTTTGTGCAACTTTGTGTCTGGATTTTTCAATTCTCTTTCAAACCCTGGCGGGAAAACGCCCTCCACTGGTCGAACATCCGTGTACACGGCGGATTTTAATTGTTCGGCTGGAGTAGTCGTGTCATGCTTAATGTTGCGGTAAAAGCGACAACTAATAGCCCATATCTCTTGCCTGTCCGTTTTGACATTTAGTACTGTACGGATCGACAAGGACATGATGTCAAATGTCGGAGGCTCTGGCGCTTCTCTCTCAGGCACCAATTTTACCTGGCTGTCTTCCTCAACTTCACAATCGACTCTTGACCATGACGCTCTTTCAAGTCCCTTGGCACCTGACACCTTTAACCAGCATGGGCCCATGATTCTGTTAGCTAGAACGAAATGTTCAAAGAAACTAGTTTCTCGACCAAAGATGTGTGAAAACGTACTACCAGAACTATGCTTTGACAGAGGTGTAGCGTCGGTGAACGGAACATGAACCTGTAGATACTCCATTTCCTTTTTAGGGATATTGCTTAGTTCAAAGCAATACTTTTTCTTTATCGGCACCATCCAGTCATTTTTTACACGGATATTTTCATCTCTTAAAAGTGTAGAGATTTCATCTTTGACGTCATCCATGGTAGCGTCTTGTTTGGGCAAAACGTACAGAGCTCTCTTGCCGCCTCCAATTACCAAGGTGCAACTGACATAGTTACCGGTATTGCTTTTGACTTTACCAATAAGGATGAGACGGTTCTTGGACTCGTAATAGTCCATCCAGTAAAATAAGAAAGAACCGTCTTCTGTTTTTTCTGTTTCAGCAAAACTGGCCGATACCTGTTGGTCATTTTGACTAGTATCCTTGGCCAATTCTGGACCGTTGAAAGTGAGTAATTCGGAATGATCCTCCTCCTGTTGTTTGATGATTTGTTCTTTTGACTTTTCGACGGCTGCAGCTGGTTCAGCCTTGAGGTTTGAAGAGACCAAACTTTTCATTTTCGGTGCATCGTCTTCTTCATCGGAATCTAGAGCCATTGCAGCTACTGCAGCTTCCTTAGCTGACTTTGTTGGAGAAGATGGCTGGTCCCGTTGCGGTTCAGGAGAAGCTGGCCATTCGTATGTTTCCATTTCATCATCATCGTCATCGTTTTGGGCTGGTAGTGCCGGAGGAGAAGATGGCATTGGCGCGTCTTCTTCTTCGTGTTCTTCCGCTTTTTCGTCTTCTTCTTGTTTCGCCTTTTCAGGTTCAATTTCACGCTTAAATTGGATTTCAGGCGCCTTTTTACGAATCTCTGAAGAAGGAAATCCTACTTTTCTCTTTTTCTCTGAATTCCTCGAAGACGACGGTGTGGATCCCCCAATCCCAGAGAGCAGATCATCCATAAATGCGTCATCTTCTTTTTTGTCAGTCTATGCAGGTTAGTAAATATAATGCCCTTGTATTTTTGTACGCTTGTTGAATTATACTCACTTGCTTCGGTTTTGGTGTATTAGTAGTCTTTGGCTTAGCTCCTCGAAATAACAATTGCGTGACATCCTTGTTGGGTTTTGAAGGGGCAGCAGCAGTCTTTTGCTTCTTCTTTTTCTTTTTGTCCGTCTCAACCCGTTCTTCATCGTCAGAATAGTAATTGTGTCCACCTTCCCATTCATATTCCCCGGTATCCGCGTAGCCTTCACCGTTGTCGTCTACGACGAAATCGTCATATAAGACTCGTTCCCGGGCATGCTTTCTGTAGTCTTCTTCGTCTACCTCATCATACACATCATCGACAAGATTTGATGTGCCGTATTTCTTTTCCTGGAGTTCTTGCAGCCGTTTCCTTCGATCTGAAGACATGGCTATACGTGTGGTGTGAATAGATATTACGGAAGGAAAAATCAATTTAGACGCGTTTTGAGAAATATGCCGAAATCAATAAACGCGTCACACACACGAGTAGTTGTTACCATGACAACGGAGTTGGGTAGCTAAGGACACAAAAACGGGACCTTCCCGCCATCGCCGATGATAACTGGCCTCTCTCTATAGTCCACCTTAAGCATCATAAGCACTAATACAACACAAATAAATGTCGTTCAACGCTGGTCCGAGTCTAGAGTCAGGGGGAATCCAGGACTTTGACACTTTGAGTCAAAATGTGACTGCTGAATTGGAAAGATTAAGTGGGAGTATTAACAGCATTCGACGATTATTAAAAGCAAGCAGCAGTAGTCGAGCCACTCAAAAATTCGAAGATCGGTTACGGAAAGCTACAGAAGGAGCGTCAGAAGAGTTTGCAAAATTTGGAGACGATGTGAAAATAATTACCGAATGGGATGCAAGGAAGTTAAACCCTACTCAACGATTCATGCAAGACAAGTTAAACAAAGAATTTGGCAATATTGTAAACGAGTTTCGAGCTTTACAGAAAAATGCCTATGAAGTGAAGAACCAGAAGATTTCCGCCGTCGAACAGGATGAAAGAACTCCCTTGATGAGTGAAACTTCTCAACCTACTGGTCAATATAGTAGTAGCCAAAAGCAAGTTTTGGACGTAGTCAACCAAGACGATGTCGAATTTCAAAACAGCTTGATTTCGGAGCGTGAAGAAGACATTCGGGGCATTGAACAAAGTGTCACTGAAATCAACTCAATTTTTAAGGATTTGGGCACGTTGGTTTCAGAGCAGGGCGTGCAGATTGATACGGTGGAGGAAAACGTGTCTAATTTGGCGACTAATACGGAAAATGCCGCTAAGCAGTTAACAAAGGCTAACGAATACCAGAAAAAGCGACGAAATTGGTCATGTTGCGTTTTGGCTTTTTTGATAGTAGTGTTGACAGTTATCCTATTGGCCGTGTCGTTGTAAATTAGACCAAACCTTCGCCACTCTTCAAAAACAAGCTTTTCTGCGTAATATTACTGGGAAAAGGTTAAATGATGAAACCCTAGCCCATTTAATATTTTACCGTCTTGGGCATGAAATTAAAAAAGAAAAGGAGTTCGGGCTTGTGGCTGACGAGTTAAGGGGAAGGTCTTTTTTTTTTAAAAAAAAAAAAAAAAAGATCCCGAAAAAGTATAACTTTTTTTGGCCTAGTATTCATTTTTTACAAGGTTCTTTCTTATATTATTCTCGGGAGGAAGCTATTTATTATATATAAGAAGATATTTCGTTGAAACAGAAAGAAAGAAAAAACAAAACCCCCGACTTTCCAAGCATATAAATGAAATTGCAAGCAATCTTACTTACTGTTAGTTTTTTCTGCATTAGCGGAGAGTGCAGCAAAGAATATAACCAATCCTCCATTCAATGGGACGTATTCACCAAAAAAGATGAATTTCCAAATTATGAATTAAGGGTGCGTCAAGTTGAGGGATTAGGTGTTGACAAGGTGAAGCAGTATTCCGGCTATTTGGATGTTAATAATAAGCAGGACCACTTATTCTATTGGTTTTTCGAGTCTCGCAATGACCCGGCCAGAGATCCGACCGTCCTGTGGTTGAATGGTGGACCGGGCTGTTCGTCGTTAGAAGGATTATTTTTTGAAAACGGTCCAGCTACTATTGACGCCAACCTTCATCCGAAGCACAATCCAAACTCCTGGAATGCCAATGCCAACGTGATATTTGTAGACCAACCGGTTAACGCCGGATTCTCTTATTCGGATGGGTCTGTGTCAACCACTGTAGCGGCGGGCAAAGATATGACTGCATTCTTGGAGCTCTTTTTCCAGAAATTCCCGCAGTACAATACTGGAAAATTCCACATATCCGGAGAATCTTACGCCGGTCATTACATTCCCGTTCTTGCTACTACCATTCTCGACACTCCACAACGCGGGTTCAATTTGAGTTCAATCTTGATCGGCAACGGTATCACAGATCCGTTGGTGCAATATAGGTATTACCAGCCGATGGCCTGCGGTAAGGGAGGGTCCAAATCCGTGCTGAGTCCAGCAGAATGCTCGAGAATGCAACAAACTGCGTCATCCTGCACATCAGCCATTCAACGTTGTTATAACAATCCGAACTCTACACCACTTTGCTTGCTAGCGTCGGCCCAATGCCAACAATCTCAGCTGGGCCCATATCAAGCTACTGGATTGAACGTTTACGATGTCCGCACTCAATGTGAACCGGGAACTAACGGTTTGTGCTACAAGGCGTTGGACAATGTCAAGAATTACCTCAACCAACCGCACGTCAAGCAATCACTGGGCGTGACGACTAATCGCGAGTACGATCTTTGCAATAACCAGATCAACCGTCAATTTAACCTCAATGGCGACTGGATGCAACCCATCCAACGTCATGTAACCCGTCTTTTGGATAGCAACCTGCCCGTCCTCATCTACGCTGGTGATAAAGATTTCATTTGCAACTGGTTAGGGAACCAAGCATGGACCAATGAATTGCCGTGGCAGGGCCACGAAGAGTTTAGCAAGGCCAAACCCACCGTGTGGTCAGTCGATGGCGCAAAGGCTGGAGAAGCTACTAATTACAGGCATTTCACATTCTTGCGAGTATTCAACGCCGGTCATTTGGTACCGCATGACCAGCCTAGAAACGCACAAGAAATGTTGAATACCTGGCTACGAGGAGACAAAGCGTTTAGAAATAGATCCAGATATTAAAAGTACCGTAATATATATTGTTGACTAAACGATTACGAGCTATCTCGCTATATATATCGGCCCAATCGTTGTAACGCTATAACCTTAGCGGCCGGGGACTAATCGGGAAGGTTCGGTCCGAGGATAACCGTACGCGTGGTCGCGTACGTCGCGTCCCAAACAAGACACTAATAATGCGGCGGGTAGATAATAAAAGAGGCTTTATCGGACGCCCGCCTTTGAAACACAACACACACACACACATACATCCGTCTTATATAATAGAAAGTTTTTGTGAGTGTGAGAGATACACGAATTGGAGGGAGGAAGTATTAATATTCAACCAGCTCGTATTTCTATTATATTGAATCATGAAGCTTAATACAGTAACTTGCGCAGCATTGGCATCGCTGCTCGCGAACGGAGGACAAGGGTTCTCCATTGCCCCTGGTGGCGAAGAGCAATCGAGATTGGGGTTTGAAGTCTCTTATAAAGATAGAGTGTTTGGAGCTTTGAGTCAAAATGTGGAGTCGTTTGTCAAGACCATTGCAGATGCAGTTGGTCAACGGTTTGATGACATTCCTTTCGAAGCTTTTGATTCGTGGGCCGAGGTCCTGACCACTTTCCCAGACGCCATCAACCAGCTTGGCTTCAAGGGCAGCAAGGCAAGAGCCAACATTAAGCCTGTCAATGACTGGATGTACTATGTTCAGAGCGACAAGGTTCCAAACCATGCTCTTAAGGTCAAGAGCCCGGAAGCTCTCAACGTGGACGAGGTTAAGCAATATTCCGGTTATTTGGAGGCGAAGGAACAAGACAAGCACTTTTTCTATTGGTTCTTTGAGTCCAGAAATGACCCTGCGAATGACCCTGTTATTCTCTGGCTCAACGGTGGTCCAGGATGCTCTTCGTTGACCGGGCTATTCTTCGAATTGGGCCCTGCCTCTATCAACGAAAATGTTGAAGTTGTTCACAACCCACATTCCTGGAATAACAATGCCTCCGTCATCTTCCTAGATCAGCCTGTCAACACTGGTTACTCGTACTCCAGTGGTTCGGTCTCCGACACTGTCACAGCAGGTAAGGACGTCTACGCCTTTTTGACCTTGTTCTTCAAGCAATTCCCAGAATACAAGGATCTCAAGTTCCACATTGCAGGTGAATCGTATGCTGGTCATTACATTCCTGTCTTTGCTGACGAAATCTTGTCTCACGAAGACAAGGACTTCACTTTGGATTCCGTCTTGATTGGTAACGGCTTGACCGATCCACTCCGTCAATACGACTACTACGAACCAATGGCTTGCGGCAGAGGTGGTGCCGATCCAGTTTTGGATGAAGAAGCCTGCCAAAGCATGGTTGATTCTCAACAAAGATGCAATTCCTTGATTCAATCCTGTTACAACACAGAATCGGCGTGGACCTGTGTCCCTGCCACTCTTTACTGTAACAACGCTATGATCGGTCCTTTCCAAGCTACTGGCAAAAACGTTTATGACGTGAGAACGGACTGCGAAGGTGGTTCATTATGCTACAATGGTCTCGATTACATCAGTCAATATCTCAACAAGCCAGAAGTCAAGGAAGCTCTTGGAGCTGAGGTTGACGAATACCAGGGCTGTAACTTCGACACCAACCGTAACTTTGTTTTCGCTGGAGACTGGATGAAGCCTTACTACACCCATGTGTCGAGCTTGCTCAACAGCAATGTACCAGTCCTTATCTATGCAGGTGACAAGGACTTCATCTGCAACTGGCTCGGTAATGAAGCCTGGACTAAGAATTTGGAATGGCAAGGAACTGAAAAGTTCTCTCAAACACCAGCCAGAAACTGGACTACGGCTTCTGGCGACCACGCAGGTGAAGTCACCAATGCTGAGCATTTCACCTTCCTCAGAGTCTACGAAGCTGGCCATATGGTTCCATATGATCAGCCAGAAAATGCCCTTGACATGGTCAACAGATGGGTTTCTGGCGATATTGCCTTTGACAACTGATGATATTAGCTTGCTTTTTTTTTTTTTTTTTTTCCCCTCGTACGTATACTACTCATATTTTAAACATTAGCATTATTATTATTATTATTATTATCATTGTGATAGTAATGCGTTTTATTTCCTTTTTTGCACAGACACAAATAAGTTGCCTGATCTCTCAAATGTGGGGCATCACTCCCATCGGATGTTGCTCTTTTTATTATAAAGCTACCAGAAAATGGGTGATATACGCAGAATGTGAGACAACGGAGGTTCCTAACAAAGAGATGTCTAAGCTCTATATAAGGATATAGTTTGCTATAAATGTTGATTGTAAATGCTCTCACGGAATAGTGTTTTATTAAACTTCTCCTTGAGTCGCACATTTACGTTCACACTAAGAGCAATGTCAATGAAAGCATTGGTATACCAAGGACCGGGGAAAAAGGCATGGAAGGATGTTCCGAAGCCTGAGATCATTAAACCTACGGATGCAGTTGTCAAGGTTACGAGCACTACTATCTGTGGAACAGATCTCCACATTCTCAAGGGAGATACGCCTGAAGTAAAAGAAGGGACTATTCTCGGACACGAAGGCGTCGGAATAGTTGAAAGTGTTGGATCCGCCGTTGAATCATTCAAGAAGGGAGATCGAGTGTTGATCTCGTGCATTTCTTCGTGTGGAAAGTGTATATATTGCGCCAGAGACATGGCCAGTCATTGTAAAGATGGTGGCTGGATCTTGGGTCATTTGATCAATGGCACTCAAGCTGAATATGTCCGTACACCACATGCTGACGGATCTTTGCATGCACTTCCAAAACACCTCAAGGATGAGCAGGTTTTGATGCTATCTGACGCCTTACCTACGGGGTATGAGATCGGTGTGCTTGCTGGTGAAGTTCATACTGGCGATACGGTGGCCATTGTGGGAGCTGGTCCGGTTGGCTTAGCGGCGCTTTTAACTGCCCGATTTTACTCTCCAGCGCAACTGATTGTCATTGACGGCAATGAAGACCGATTAGAAGCTGCCAAGAAGATCGGTGCTACCCATACTATCAACCCAGAGAAAGTTAAGGATATTAAGGCTGAGATCTATAGTATACAAGAGCAATCTGTCGGTGACCATGTTCCTAAGCATCAGCGACCCGAACCAGGTGTCGACGTCGCAATTGAATGTGTCGGGATCCCTGCGACCTTTAAAACATGTCAAGAAGTTATCAGCCCTGGTGGGCGCATTGCTAATGTGGGTGTTCATGGCACAAAAGTGGATTTGCATTTAGAGGAACTCTGGATTAAGAACATCCGTTTGAGTACTGGGTTGGTGAATGCATCTACCACTCGATTGCTGCTCAAAGCCCTCCTTTCCGGGAAGCTTGGCGAACCTGAAGCTCTGATCACTCACAATTTCTCATTGAATGATATTGAGAAGGCGTATGAAATTTTTGGAAATGCAGGTAAGGAGCATGCTATTAAAGTCTTTTTACAAGCGTGATTTCAGTTGCATTTTTGAAGCTAGTCCGTTAACTTTCAAGTAAAATGTATCTGAAAATAATTTCGATGCACGGGTGAATATGGATACTAGTAGTAGTGGCTGTGTCTATGCGATAGTTGCTACTCTAATGACATCGGCAAATCACAGTATGTAAGGATAAATGCGTATTCATACACTGTTGTTAGTTAAATTAATATAGGGGTGTCTGAACGACATCTTCGTAAGTTGGCAGAGATTCATCAACAATGCTTGAATCATCGATTATGGTCGGCTTTGACTGCGATATAAGCTGGAATTGCAAGTCCTTCAGCTTCAACAGAAATTCCATGCTCTTTCCCTTATTCGGAAATTGTATGCAAATGGCATCTCGTTTGGTAACGTAGCCTAGAAGAAATACTTCCCTGTTGAAGAAGCTACGTTTCTGTGTCAACACTTCGAACTTGGTAAATTTCAATAGCGGGATAGAGAAGGAAACAGCGGGGGATGGAGAGCGAAATACTAACCGCCTATCCGTCAATACCAGCCTCCCAAACATTAGAAGATGCCAGAGCTCCCTTGTCCCACTTAATTCAGGGACCTCAATCACGTAGGTGCAGGGCCTGTTCTCAAACACCTGTATAGTTTCTTCTTGCATGGGTAGATCTTCTTGTGCATTGCGGCTATTCTAAGACGATTATATATATATACAGCGAAGTGAGACGATTGCACCCCATGCAAATGTCTCACTAGCCCCAAGCCGCTCGATGAATTAATCCGACGGCATTTTTGATCCGAACGAAAACCGTTTGGACCTACGTACTAACTAGACAACGCCCCGAGATATCTCCGAGTATATATAGGTAGAGGTGATTGGGAATCAGGCGGTAGACGTTGACGTGAGTAGACCAATCCGTTTGTAAGATTACTGTGACCATGCTCGAACGCAGTCAGCCAATTAATGAGATGTTGTTTTTTTTAAGTTTTCTGTTCGTTTACTTTTTTGGTTCTCGTGGTTTGGATGGTTGTAAGCATTTAAAGATCGAGATCCCCATAGGTCCGAGATGGGACCGAATTGTGTCTAACTTTTGTTGTTCCGAAAGGGAAAAGACGAAAACCAAGCGATCCCTTGGATGATATGATATTAATTTCCTCGTTATTTTGGATCCGGGGTTTGCAAAGACTTCAGTTCCATTTTGCTGGTTTGCATGGAACCGTTATGGCAAATGAAACCCCTAGGGTCCCTTGCTCTGAGTCTACGCATAATTTGCAGGGTCAAGTTACGGAGGTTCGTCCAACGTCGGTTGATCAGATCATCCGATATATCATCCGCCGTGCTGTCCGATGTTAGCGGCTTTCAATTCATTTAGTAAAAGTACTAGCTTCTGGACGAAAATACAAAAAAAAAAAAAGAAAAGAAAACTTTCCAACATAGTAATTGCATCTATCATTACGAAGTTAAGCTACAAATTTGCCTGAATAGCATCTTCATAGGACGGCAGATCGTCATCAGTGTCACTAGGACCGTCGTTCAGATGTGTCAATACTGTAGTCATCATCAGCTGGAACTGCAGGTCCTTCACTGAAATCTGGAACTCCATACCCTTAGTTCTATTGGGGAACTGGATGCAGACTGCGTCTCTCTTGTTGATATAGCCCATAAGAAACACCTCGCGGTTAAGAAAACTGTGCTTCTGTGAGATTAGCTCGATTTTCTGGAGCTTTAGTAAGGGGACCGAAAACGAATGCCGCAGGATTGGCGGTTTGAATATCAACCGCTCTTCAGTTAAGATTAACTTTCCATACACCAGCCGCTTCCACAACTCCCTTGTTCCGTTCATTGGAACCATTTCTAGCATATATGTGCTTGGTATGTTGTCGAACACCTTTATTGTTCTTTCGCTCATTGTACTTAGTGGTTCATTTTCTGAATAACGGTTTTATTCGAGGCAGGTGTTTTACTAAAATAGTTGTAGCCAAGTCAACTGACGGATACCGGTGTCTCAGTTTCCCTAGTCGGGGACCGAGATTATTCAACGGTGCATCTGATCCCTTGTTTCAATCAACCACGAAACGGTCCTGGGCTGGGCCTAGATCCAAACAGTGGTCACAGGGCACGTTAGCAGGTTCTATCAGTAGCGACAAGTTATGCTTGGTATGGTGAGAGAGGTCTGGATTAACCTACTTTTGACGATTGTTTCTGGGACTGTGTAGTTCTTTTGAATTAGCAAGGCAATTCCGAAAGCAATTCACTTGCTCCTTCTTTCTACCAGAAGCCATCACAATCTTTGAGACATTCTATGTGGAAAAAAAAAAATGCCTCAGTGTCTGCGGCGGTACCGCCGGTTTGCCGGTGGTTTCTGGCTTGTGATAGCTAGTAACTCACTGGATCAGCAGTGCTAGTTCACAGACAGGTCACAGCCTCGGGTTTGAGCTGTCATTTCTGGCCAGCTCGCTGGAACGGAGGTCACGTTCTTTGGGAACGGTGTTTTAAAAAAGGAGAGATAATCAACACCACGGCCGACCAACGTATCCTGTAGAGCATCGTAGAAAGAGACCCTGTGTTGGAAAACAGTGTACGTTTGGGCAGTTAGCTCGTATTGTGCGTTGTGGTGTGTTGAGTAATCACGGTGTGTACAACAACGCTACGGTCTATTCTATAAGACTCATAGTAACCGAGTACTTGTCTTGTAAAACACGTAGCTTTTTCTACAGCTGTTCCCTTGCTGATCTTGTGCACGGAACCCGAAAGGGTGTTCCGTGAAACAGCCTACTTTGCAGTTATGCATAGCTATGTTGTGCGTTGTGGAGTGCTGAGTAACGCTGTGTACAGCACCACGGTCAATTTTTAGATTCACAATAATGGAGTGCACGTGCTGTAAAACACACACTACTCTTTTACGGCTATTTAATTGCTTATCTTGTGGCGTGTGATTCATTTCCCGCTCCTCTGTAGCCTACCTACCGCCCGGTTAATCCTATCGGAGGGTTCTTATCGAGGTGCGCGCGATCGACCGCCTTTATTTTGATAGTGCGTGATAAGGGACTAGTACTAACAAGAACTTTTTTTTGTTTTATTACAGTTGGATAAAAAAATGTAAAATTATATAATAAATAGTAGAGATGCAAATGGATTAGTTGTCAGAGTAGATGGAAGAATAGGAGCTTCTAGCACTGAGTCTAGGACGATGAGAGTGGTTGGACTCCGGGTTGTACCACCACGCATCCGTGATGCAATAGCCCATGCCGTTGCAACAGCCACAAGACTTGTGATGAGTAGTGTCAGTTTGGTAGTCTTGCATGATCAAGGAAGGATGATGTTGCGGAATGGATGGTTTGGCTTTTTTGGGCGTGGATGGGATGTAGATTTCACCCATGATTTGATTTAAGATAGAGGAGTCCATATTGAAAGAGAGTGTGCGTACGTGTTTGACTGTGTGGATGTGTTATCTATACGGATAAGACAGAAAAAAATCTATAACAAAAAAAAAAAACCTATTACCAGGGAAAGGCCCTTGTATTTATATTGAACGCAAGTGAAATCTATATTTACACATCACCGGGCTATCGTGCAGATTTCGTGGCTGGTGCAAAAAATTTTTATTACATTTTACACATTTCCCCGATTTGACTCACATGGCTTACATATTGAACATTTGGCTGCTTACCCGCAAAATGGCCATTTTTCGGACATTTCCGAGCCAAATTATGTTCTCCACACCCTAACCACCTCCAGAAACTATTTTCTAACCTAGTTTTCCTTAATTGTGAACTTTTTTTTACATTTCTTAATACTTGATTCCATTCAGTGAGGTGCGGCTGATCATTTTACATGTCTCACAATTTGGTGGCAGGACTTCCTGATCCGGTATGCGCGTAGAACGCGACACATCACGTGCCAAGGAGATTAAAATGGAATTTTCTCGATAAGAGAGGGAAAAATGGGGTCGGATAAACTCATTCTCGGGCCGTGGAATGGGATAAGGGGGACTTTGCTATGGGCCAAGGTCCTGTGACTTGGAGAAGGCTGCGTATGGACCAGGTCTACGGGACATATACCCCCTCTCTACGAAGAGACGCTTCACAAGGGGGGGTGTTCTACTCTAGAAAGAAGAGCCCAATCCCGTGAGGATCATCCGAGCGATAGGGCGGAAGTCAGATAGATGATGATCCCACTTTGGGTTATCGTATGTATCATTGTTGAGATTGTATAGGATAGGAGTTGTCCTCCCCACCGGTAGCGATGTGGCCGCGTAGCCTCCGGCGGCTTCTTTTTTCTCCGAAAAGAAGCAAAAAAGGTAGCTCTGCGAGGCGATTCGAGTGCTTTTGCTTCTTTTCTAGAAAAGAAGGCCGCCCGCAGGGCAATACACGACCCCATGTAGCCTCCGAGAAAAGAAGGCCGTCCGCAGGGCAATACACGATCCCATGTAGCCTCCGGCGGCTTCTTTTTTCTCCGAAAAGAAGCAAAAAAGGTAGCTCTGCGAGGCAATTCCAGTGCTTTTGCTTCTTTTCTAGAAAAGAAGGCCGCCCGCAGGGCAATACACGATCCCATGTAGCCTCCGGCGGCTTCTTTTTTCTCCGAAAAGAAGCAAAAAAGGTAGCTCTGCGAGGCGATTCCAGTGCTTTTGTTTCTTTTCTAGAAAAGAAGGCCGTCCGCAGGAGAACACAAACTTTGCGTGTATGCATATTGCACACACATATATGCATAGACGCTAGCTACTTTAGCCCCATATGTATGCATACGAGGCGTAGGGTCAATTGGATGCACAGGGAACATTACATAGCAATATATAGATAAACGACCTAACCCCAGAATCGATTCTACCGCCATTTTCACCCGCCATACCCTCCCCACAATCCAGTCCAGGGTCGTGAACGTTCCAGCACCCTGCAGGTACCTCCTGAAGCTTTAGGAGAAGGCGTCGGAGCAGGAGGCACCGGGCCGCCGTTGGGAGAAGAAAAAAAATAAAAAAAAGTAAAACTCCCAAGAAAGGAGAAAAAAAGTTCCCCTAATTTTTCGTTGTTGTTTTTGTTGTTTGTTGGTTGGGTATAGTAGCGGCTTTCGTTTTTCGACGTTGCGCTGCGTTGTTTTTTGTGCTCCTCACTCTCTTTCGTTCCACGACAAGAACAGATTTTTTGCAACCTATATATTATTACACCATGTCAGAGACAGTCGCAGATCCGCACAATTCCAAGACGGACGAGCTGTACCCGCTTGCGCTGTTGATTGACGAGTTGAAACACGACGATGTCACGTATCGACTGAATGCCATGCGAAGACTGTCGACCATCGCACTGGCGCTGGGCGAAGAGCGGACCAGAAACGAGCTTGTGCCGTTCCTGGAGGAGGTGACGCAGGAAGATGAAGACGAGGTCCTGACTGTTTTGGCGGAGGAGATGGGCAAGTTTGGAGAATACATTGGAGGACAGGAACATCTGCAAATCCTAATCCCCGGGCTGGAAGCGCTGTCGACGCTGGAGGAGCCAGTGGTGCGTGACAAGGCGGTGGAAGCCATCAACTCGATCTGCGACGACATGAGCGTGCAGCAGGTTGAAGAGTACCTGGTTCCGCTGATCAAGCGGCTTTCGACGACCGAATGGTTCTCCAGTAGAGTGTCTGCCACAGGGCTGTATGGACATGCAATCTCCAAGGTGACTGCAGAGGTCCAGAACGAGCTCGAGTCGCTGTACAAGGATCTGACCCAAGATGAAGCACCAATGGTCCGGAGGGCCGCGGCCACAAACCTACCCAGTATTATAAAAGTGCTGCCAAACGTTCAGTTTGAAGGCGTGATTTACATGATGTTCCAGTCACAGGTGTTGGACGACCAGGACTCAGTCCGACTGTTGAGCGTGGACGTGCTGATTGCAATTGCGCAGGTGCTGAAGCAGAACCAGGTGACCAAATACAACTCTGAACTAATCTCGTTTACTACTGCGCTATTTAATGACAAGTCTTGGAGGGTGCGTTACATGGCTGCCGATAGATTTGAAAGCCTTGCTAAGGCCTTAGACAGCGTCGAGTTGCGGGAAAAGTTTGTGCCGGCGTTTGTCAAGCTCACCAAGGACAGTGAGGCGGAGGTCCGCACTGCGATTTCAAAGCAGATTCCCGGCTTCTCCAGCCTGATCCCGCAAAACGACATTTTGGAAGATATCATCCCCACAGTAGAGCTGCTGTCGTCGGATTCGTCTCAACATGTCCGGGCTGCATTGGCCCAGGAGATCAGCCGTCTTGCTCCGCTGTTGGGCAAGGACAAGACGATCGATAAGTTATTACCCACTTTTTTGACAATGCTAAAAGATGACTATCCTGATGTACGATTAAACATTATCTCCAAGCTGGAGATTGTCAACGACGTGATTGGAATCGACTTGCTCTCCAAGGCGCTCCTGCCTGCCATCTCCGAGCTCGCCAAGGACAAGCAATGGAGGGTTCGGTTGGCGATTATCGAATACATTCCGCTTCTTGCCCAGCAATTGGGCGAGGGCTTCTTCAACAAGGAATTGGGAGACTTGTGTATGACGTGGTTATGGGATTCGGTGTTTTCCATCCGGGAGGCTGCCACCGACAACCTCAAGAAGCTGTCCCAGGTGTTTGGCATTGAATGGACAAAGCAGCAGATTCTTCCACAAATCGTCCAAGTCGGGTCCAACGCAAACTATCTGTACCGACTAACCTCCTTATTCGCCATTTCCTCATTAATTCCCGTCCTGGACCAGCCCACTCTCAATCAGATGGTCTACCCCTTCATCAACTCGTTGCTAGACGATCCAATTCCGAACATTCGCTTTAACATTGCCAAGACGTACAAGATTCTTGCGGAGGCAAACATCAAGAACCTATCTGCGGACGAGTCGCGCAAGCTTATTGACGATGATATTATTCCACGTCTGCAAAAGCTCGAACAGGACGAAGACGTTGACGTTCGATATTTTGCATCCAAGTCTTTACAAGAGATTCATGAGCTCCAATCAAAGTAGCTATATAATATATGATATAAACAAAAAAATAAAAAAATCTCCCCAAAATCAAAAAAAAAAAAAAAAAAAAAAAAAAAAAAAAAAAAAAAAAAAAAAAAAAAAAAAAAAAAAAAAAAAAAAAAAAAAAAAAAAAAACAACAACAAACAACAAACAACAATAGTGTTGGTTTTTCTCTTTTTCCCAGGTGGATTCGAGCAGTATTTATAGTCTTTCTCATGCTGCTGACATTATTATTATATTACTACTAGTACTACTATTCTTAGATTTACCTAGGAAGGTTGGTAGTGGGGACGATGCAAGTGATAAAATATTATTCAACCAAACTTGACAAAAAATAAACAATAAATAAATAAGAAAAGGACTTGAGGGAATAAAAAGAAAATATTCCATCAAAAAATGAAAGTCTTCAACGGCGCTGGTAGCTCTGCGAACCTTCAAAAAAAAAAAAAAATAAAAAGGCGTGGGGTGTGGGTGTGGGCATAGTGTATCTCTCAAATAGACCTTTTTTTTTTTTTTTTTTTGTGGGTTGGTGGTGGTGATGATGATGTCGTATTGCATCTCAGGAGCACGTTCAATATGTATCATTGTATCAGAATATGCAAACACAATTTTTTTTTTTTGGAAGCATATCATCCGTTTGCCAAAACATGGGATTGCCAATCAATAAGCTGAAACATCAAACTCATGTTTGGATTGATATTGGGAGACTGCTCTTTGACATAGTTGTAAGCCGTGTTGAGGTCCCAACTTCGCTTCTTCATCACATAGGCCACCACCAATGAGGCAGAGCGCGAAACTCCGCATTGGCAATGGATGAGTATCTTCTTACCCTGCTGTGAACGCTTGTCGATGATGGTGGTGAGGTTAAATAGGTCGTCAACTAGATTGGAATTGTGTTCCCAGGGGATGAATATGTACTCTGGGCCAGTGCTGGCGGTGCTATCATTAGTATTATCTGGGAACGGGTTCTTGACCTCCTTGGCCACGTTGATGACTACATCAAACTGGGCCGCCTGGGAGCACGTAGGTTCGGAGTACAAATAAATGTTATCAGAATAGACCAACAAGGGGCCGTCGGGATACCCCACAGTGTGTATCTGGTCTGAAGGCGACTTGATGTTGGATGGGATGATGAGCGTGTTGTTGGGGATAGCCAGCGACAGCTTGTCGTGGGACTCGATGTGGAGAAAGAGCTTTTTGGAGTTTTTGCTAGCACAGCTCGATGGGGCTGGTTTGTCGAATATTCGCGGAGGCGGTGGAGGCGGTACAGCAGAAGCAACTGCAGCAGCGGGGGGATGCGCCTCATCCGTCATGGTAGTCGTCGTGGTAGCAGTGGACATGGTTTTGCAGCTTAAATCAGGCCCATGACTTGTCATTAAAAATAACGTTTGTGGTTGTGTAAAAAAAGTGAGGTTCAGTTTATTGGTGTGGGAGGAGAGAGAGAAAGGGAAAACGGAGAACAACAAAAAAAAAAAAAAAAAAAAAAAAAAAAAAAAAAAAAAAAAAAAAAAAAAAAAATAAATTGCACGCGCAGGAACAGAGTTTTAAATAGAAAACACAAAATGATGAAACACGCTGTACGTCTGTATGGAAACGGGCTATCAGCTGGGATATCCCCGGTTTGGGGGGGGGGACCCATTTTTTTATCTTTATTTTTATTTCTGCGCCGTTCATTGCCAGACCAGACGGAAACAATAGCCAGGAACCGTTCACCCTGGACCACGGGCTGTCTGGGTCGGTGAACCCTGGGATCGGGCCTGATTGGCTCGTACCTTTTTTTTATTGTCTGGATAATGGACGATCACTCATGACGCAACCTCCAACGCCTGCTGTCAGTGACATCATGTCCCCCCACCACGCGCAGTTGTCAGCACGCCGTTCGCCATTCCCCGAAATGCTGTCTTCGGCGGATTCTGGACCGTTTTTCGATATCATGATCATCGATATCCAGGGGTCACGTGGTGCCGCGAAGGGGTCTAAAGTGCTTTTTAATTTGGTCCTGGCTCTGGGCTGCCTATAGTTCCCGGAGCGCACGATCACGTGGTTCTGCGAAGGCGTGTTGCCCTGCGGGCGGCCTTCTTTTCTAGAAAAGAAGCAAAAGCACTGGATGTTCGGTGTGCTCATATCATCATATGGCAATTGTAGTTAACAGTGTGGTTATGGGTGTCGCGGGGTTCCGCTCCAGTGTTGTTGCTTCGTTTCAGGCGTCTGTACTGCACGGTCACGTGGTTCTGCGAAAAAGACAGCTGCTGCGCTAGCGTTAGGATAGCTTGAGTTGCATGCAAAGGTGCAGGTTGTGAGGAGGGATAGTTCTATTTAGGAATGGAATATGCACGTTCTCAGACAGGGTATATAAGGGGCAATTGTGGGTGGTCTGAACTCACCTATAAGGACAGGGCTCGCCTGTGGGGTACGGTCATGGGAAAGTAGACGTAGAAAGGGGTTAGATCGTGTAGGTTGACAGCTCAAGTATTTGGGGTTATTTTATTGATTCTATAGTTATTTTCCACGGCCACGTCCACCGCGACGGCCCTTCCCTCTTCGGGACGCTTGCCCTCTCTGGACGTTGCTGTTGACGATGCCATTATTGTTGTTATTGTTGTTATTATTGATGTTATTATTGATGTTATTATTGTTCTGGTTATTCTTATTGTTAATGTTGCTGTTATTGTTATTATTCCTGTTATTGTTGTTATTATTCCTGTTATTGTTGTTATTATTCCTGTTATTGTTGTTATTATTCCTGTTATTGTTGTTATTGTTCCTGTTACTACTGTTGATATTCCTGTTATTATTATTATTATTATTATTGTTGTTGTTGTTGTTGCTTTTATTGTTATTGTTATTGCCTTTGTTATTGTTACTGTGCTTGTTGTTATTGCTCTTGTTTCTCTTGTTGTTATTGTTCTTAATATGGTTGTTGTTATTGCTCTTGTTATTATCATCATCATCATCATCATTATTATTGTTATTCCCGTTATTGTTTTTGTTGTTGTTGGCATTGCTAGCATTGTTTCTGCTATTGCTTCTGCCGTTATTGTTGTTATTATTTCTGTTAGTGCCATTAAACTTGTTCCTGTGATTGGCAGCGTCGATGCTACTCTCATTCCGCGGCCGCTTGTTGGAATTGTAAGCATTGCCGTTGTCTCTACGCCGTTTCTTGTTGCCATCACTGCTGTGCATATTAAGCACCGTTGGCCGCGGAATCACTCTGACATTATCCTCGTTCACAAGACAGATGTCTTCATCTGCAATGTCGTGGGTCGTCGGAGGCTTGAAGTTACGCTTGATCGCCGAAACCTGATTACGCACAATCGGCTCCTTGGCCGCCAGCTCCACAGTCGGGTCGACGCATCGCAAAGTGAGCCCGCGGACACTGCGTTCGCTCATATATGGGATACCAAAATTGTCTCGTAGCGACCGTGGGGTGAATGCAGGATCCACCGTGGCCACCCGTAACCTGTAGTCAAACTCGACAAAGTCATATATTTCATGGTTTGGAGCGTTTCGCAACATGTGTTGGTACATTGCATCCGGGATCGATGCCCGCAAAAGCGACATGCAGTGCTGGTAGAATTGTATCTTCCCGATTCCCGTACAGGCGCCATTGTTCTGTATGTCAGTCAGCTCTAGCGGTATACCAAGCTTCCGCTGGCTTTCAAGCTGCTCCAGAAGTTGTTCAGTCGTGATTATCCTGAGGAAGTTCGGATCGAATAGTCCAAACGTGGCCCTCTTTAAATCTGAATACAACGCATCAATATCCGAACGGAAGCCAAAGTTATAAGTCAAACTGTCGAAGGAGTTAACCCGCACCGGAAATGGACACTTGCTTTTCATAAAAGCACCGAATTCGCCACTGGAATAATGGGAACATACCCGCGCATTTTCCACCTGCCATCGTAAGCATTCAAAATCGTTTCGTACGTCTTCGCTCGCATCCGACAGACGATGGTCAAGAGCTTGAACGACCACACGCTGAAAGATTGAGTCTCCATAGTAATGGGATTTCCTGACCATATTGTCTATAGCCTCATTCCATGTACAACCGTCAACAATGGGGTCTGGTATTAACAAAAGATACGTCTCGGCCATTTCTTTAAGTAGCATTTCCGTAATAACAGGCTGTGGTCGCGAGGTATGGGCGAGCGAAACCTGGGATGCCTGAGAGAAGGTAGCGGGCTCATCTTCTGGCTCCTCTTTCACCTGTACATTCGCGTTTTCCTGTTCCTGCCGGTGGTGTTTGATCTGACGAGCCTGCATCCACACACGAACAATGAAACTACGCCGACGAACTTCGTTATTCCGACACGCGTAGAGCTGGTGATACAGCTGATTGAGCATAGCTCGTCGACGTCGGCCACAAACTCCTGAGTAGTCAATCTCTTCAAAGAATTGTTTTGGAAGTAAATTTTCAAGAAATGTCACCTTCATCGCATCGCTTGTAGCACCGGAAGGTTCCATGTTATCAATAAGTCGAGTGAACTTTAAATTGGGCCTCGGGTACATATTTTCCAATAACGTCCACATATATTGGGCCTCAATGTCATTTTCCAGCTTCTGTACAACCATTGTGAATTCGAAGGAAGGATTTGAAATTCTAGCACTTCCCTAGCATTCAGGGGAAATATGCATACCTGTATACATGCACACGGTTCTGCGCGTCTGCCACATTCCGCGCGAGTGAGTACTTAACATTCGTCTTAGGTTCAGCTTCGCGTAGCTTACGCGACTTTTGGGACAAAACCAAAAAATATCTTCAAAAAAAAAAAAAAAAATTTACCGGAGATAATACATCATTTAGATTATCAACTGACCATGACTGCAGATAGCTTATTAGACAAATTACTTGATAAAACACTCTACAGCAACGAGACCAAGAAAACCAATCGGTCGCAAATTAGGAAAATCAAAAAGGCGCAGCTGAAGAAGAAGACTCTTCCGGAACAGAAGAACAAGAAGCTTATCAAGTCCCGGAATTTGGCAGCCCTCGAATCCCGGAATCGCAATCAGGACGAAATTGACGAACTGACGCAGACCTATCTTGAAAAGCGTAACAAACCTGCTTCCGCGGAGAATCCCTCGAAAACCAAGAAACAATCACACAGCAATACTCAACTGACACCGGGTCTAGCCCCAATAGACTATGAAGAGTCTGACTCCGAGTAAACGAAAACTAACCTTGCATATAAATTAATACAATTGCCGTTCTAACCACCACATGCATTGGCTGGCATCTGTCCTGCGGGCGAACTTCTTTTATAGAGAAGAAGCAAAAGCACAGTGGGTCTCTCAGAGCTATCCATACTTTTGTTTCTCTTCGGAGAGAGAAGCCACCGAAGGCATCATCCTACAGGGTCTGCGTATGCCCTGCCAGCAGCACTCTTTTCGAGCAAAGGCAGTAGCGACTTCACAGAGCGACCTTTTGAGAAGGAAAAAAAGAAGCAACCCGTGTCGGCGGAAACTATGGTCGATCCTTGAGACCCAGAGCCTTGGTCATGACGAGACCCAGGAAAAAGCTTGCCCAGGCGCCAATACCAATGGTGCAAACGCCCAGTGGTTTGTTCATCATGAATCCGAAAATTAACACCCCCAACAGTGAATAGACCCCGCTAGATAGACGAGGGCCGATGAACGCGGAGACAACTGTCATGAACCACCGCATAACATATACAGTGGTACCATCATAAAGCGGCAGAATGAAGGCTGTCAAACAGCAGCAGGTTAACGCTAGTGGGAGCATTTGATGCAACAGCTCCTCATCCCGCTTTGCCCCTTTCTTGTTTTTCACAGGCTTTGAGAAGAACGCTTGCTCCATGGTCTGCCTTTCTGGAAGTAGACTCAGCGACGTGCCATAATGTATGTATAACGGCACGATGGTGTTATCGACCATCGCTCGACTGGTCTCTACTGATTCCCCGTACCAGAGACAATACAGACGTACACAGAGCCAGTACCAGTATTGGTTCCGGATAGTGGTTATGAGTACATTGCTGGAGGTAGATGGCGATTGCAGCGCATCATCCAATTCCTCCTTATTATGCTGCTCCATGTGTTTGTGATATAATACTGCTGCTACTTCTCTAAGTTCGAATCGCAGCAGCTTTCCGTTTTTCTCATCCGCCTGTCATGTTGGGGGGTAGGTAACAGAAGCAAAATTGCATGTCGCATATCCGATCCCATTCACACACAAGAAGGTCCTACTATTTTTTATTTTTATTTTTTTCATTTTACAGAAAGAGGTAAAAATGGTTACCCTAGGATAATTGATAGGAATACCACATTCAAAGGGCCGTTAATTGTACTATATAAAGCTTCGAGATCGTTTTGAATTCGTTCCCCAGATTTCTTGCTGGGTTAGGGGTGAGGTTAGGGTTGGTTTTGCGTCTCAGTGAAGTGGGAGGGAGCTCAGCCAATGAGAAACGAGCAAAAGGTAAGTGAAAGTGAAAAAAATGGGAGGTAAGAGCAGAAACACATCTAAACGTCCCAGTAGAACCTCTGTATATTTTTTTCTCTTACTTACACACACACATAGCTGTTTGCTTTGGCTTATTGAGGGAACGACACAATGTACAGAAGAATACTAACCGCGCCAAAGCCATCTGTCTGTGGCATCCTAAGCCGAGGAGCAAGATTCTCCACCAGTTCGGTTGCTCAAAAACCTTCGACTAGCATTGGGGCCAGCAACACTCAGGCGGTTCCACCACAAGGTTATCGTATACACAGACCACCTACGTGGGAAGAAAGTAGGGAGAACGCATTGGACAAGGCAACCAAATGGTTCCTGTTGTCGGAAATGTTGAGAGGTATGTGGGTTGTGTTGGAACAATACTTTAGAGCACCATACACCATCTACTATCCATTCGAAAAGGGCCCAGTTTCTCCTCGGTTCCGTGGCGAACACGCCTTGAGACGATATCCATCGGGTGAAGAACGTTGTATTGCATGTAAGCTGTGTGAAGCTGCTTGTCCAGCTTTGGCCATCACTATTGAGGCTGAGGAACGTGAGGACGGATCTAGACGAACCACTCGATATGACATTGATATGACGAAGTGTATTTATTGTGGTTATTGTCAAGAGTCTTGTCCTGTTGACGCCATTGTGGAGACTCCTAACGTCGAATACTCCACTGAGACTAGAGAGGAGCTTCTTTACAACAAGGAGAAACTTCTTTCTAACGGTGACAAGTGGGAGCAAGAAATCCAATACTGCTTGGATGCCGATGCGCCATATAGATAAAAACAAAATTGCCACAATAATTAATTAATTAATTAATAAATAAATAAAAAAAAAAAAAGGCAACAGAAGTTATATATGCTCAATGAAAACTCTCTTCTATGCATGAAAGGGCCGAAAGAGGCACATACACACATATCCTGCGGGCAGCCTTCTATTCTAGAAAAGAACAAAAAACACTTCAAGGGCATCGCTGAGTCTCTTTTTTTTGTTTCTTTTCCGCATAAAGAGAAGCCCCAGAGACACGATAGTCTATACCAGTAACTTATTATTATTATTTTTATTTTGATAATAATTAAATTCTTCGACTCACACCCACATCCACACACTCTCTATTCTATATCAAACTATTGACTGGCGCATTGGACTCTTTCAGCACCCGGATGGTCGTCCTCATCGTCTTCATCCATTGGCTGGCCTTGGGATTGGTACTTCGAAGCGTCAACATCTGATAACACAACTTCCTCGGCCTCCTTTGGAATATCTGCCTTTGGTCGCGGTGGAAGGATTTCTTCCAATTTCTGTAATTGCTCTGGAGCGGCGAAATAAGACTTTGGGAATTCGATTTCAAACTCAACCAAAAGATTACCGTGGTCGTGGTGACGGTAGGATGGCATACCCTTGCCATCAATCATCTTGATTTGACCTGGGGAAATGATTTCGCCTGGAATAATGTCAACCTTGATCCATTCACCGTCCAAATGCTTGATACCGAAAGAACCGCCAGCAAGTGCAGTCAAAAGATCGATCTTCACCTTATAGAATAAGTCATCGCCACGTCGTTCAAATCTGTCATGTTCTTGCTCATCGACAACAAAAATAACATCACCTGGGATGATGTTTGGACCTTGGTCACCCTCACCTTGGAAGGTGATCTTCTGGCCGTGTCTCATACCCTTATCAACGTGGACTTCCAACACCTTTCTTTCTTCGTTCGTCTTCTTACCCTTGCATTCCTTGCATCGGTCTTTAGCGTTGATGATCTCTCCTTCGCCGTTACATTCGTTACAGACGGATTGGTATTTTTGAATGATGTGACCCATTTGTCGAGTAACAAAAGTCATACCGCTGCCCTTACAGGTACCACAGGTCTTGACTGCACCTTCCTTTCCACCTTTACCGTCGCAGCTCTTACAGAGAACAGTTTTGGTCAGAGCAAGCTTCGAAACCTTGCCTTTGTAGAGATCCTCAAGCGTCACCTTCAATGGGTGCACAATGTCCTTGGACTTTCTTGGGCCAGATGGTCTTCCACCGCCCATACCACCGAACATGCCACCCATGCCGCCCATACCTCCCATACCTCCCATGCCTCCGAAGAAGTGGGAGAAGAGGTCTTCAGCGTCTGCACCGCCCATGCCACCGCCGCCATTCAAGCCTTCTTCACCAAATTGATCGTACATTTGTCGCTTCTGAGAGTCGGACAAGACTTCATATGCACTGGAAACTTCCTTGAACTTGTCTGCTGCTTCTTGCGAATGTTGGTTCTTATCGGGATGGTATTTGAGTGCGTTCACTCTATATGCCTTCTTGATTTGCGCATCTGAGGCATCCGGGGAAACACCTGGTTTTCAGTTAGTAACTGCGGGTTGCTGCTATCTTCCGCTACTATGCTACTCACCTAGAACGTCGTACAGTTTCGTGTCTTTAACCATGGTTTGTTTTTTAGTATGCAAATTTTATACTCTTCCGTTTTTCTATTATTAAATAAAATAACACCCGTGTGGCTGCTTTTTTTTTTTTTAAACCTGGAAGTAGTGTGAGGTGCGAAAATTTCAAATTTATCTTAGGAGAAAAATGTTTTTCTTCCTCTTTCCACAAAATTCTATATATATTACCTAAGCATGGAAGAGAGAAAAAAAAAAAAAAACTTTGAGCCGCATGCCATCTTGTCCAATTTTCAAGTCACGTGGAGATATTAAAAAAATTCTACAGCCGCATGAGCCGCGTGTAATACGTCACGTGCAGGAAGCCCTTAATTTTAATTTCTACCGTAGTCACGTGAAGCCGGAAGAAGTATCATTCGAACCCGATCACGTGCCAAGCTAAAGAATGAGTACGCAGGGGCAGAAGGGGGATTTAAGGTCAAAAATAAATAGATAAATAAAATAAAATAAAAATAAACAGAAAGGCTTTATGACTAACGTTGCCAATGCTATACGCAAACTAGAGAGATGTAGCTCCTAAAAGAAGCAGAAGAAAAAAGAAAAAAAAAAAAAAAAAGAAGACCTTGTGAGGCCAGAGGCATCAAATTGGCGGCTAGCTATCACCCATGCAGCAGCGATAACTATTAAGCTTTTAATATTGGTAGCATGAAACCTGATGGCGAAAAACAACAACGTTAACGACACCAAAAAAAACAACTATGCCGATGCAGTGTGGCGGAAACCCACTTAAAGTCCGACGACGCTGATCGCCGTTATGTATGAAAGCAGATGAGTGCAGTGAAAATCATTCCCACAATAGGAAGCTGGAATCGACAGGCAGACCGAATTCCGTCTAAACCACACTGCATATACGGTGCTTATGCATGCAAGGATAATGTGAAGATGATACCACACTAACTAGAGAGACGAAACTACAACGCATTTTAATGTCACATTTGCACTTTCCCACCCCTTTTACTGTACATGTTATTTTTTTTGTATTCCCCAGTTATTCTGCTCGTTTCTTTTTGTGTAGAGATATACTTCATTCGTCACATTCTCGGTTTCCCACTGTTTTACTTATTTTTTTTTTTTTTTTTTGTTGTTTTAGTTGGGGCCTATCCCCATCCGATGCTTCCCCGAGCAGCTGCAGTGTGTTTTATTTTATTTTTTTTTTCTTCAATTTTTCTTCCTTCCCTCCGATTGTTAAAAAAAAATCATTAAACGTTACTGATATATATATGACCGCGTCAGTTTGAACAATCGACTCAGCAGTCAAATCGTACATATATTTAGAATATTACTCGACGATCCTTCATGGTTGTAAAAAACTCTTCCTTTGATTGGTGCTTGTTTTTTGATCTCTCGACATTTCTTGAATACTAGCTGGCGAGCATGGTAAGTGCAAGAAAAAAAAAAAAAAAAGCCACACGCAGGTAGAATCAATAATGTCAAAACTAACATTGCAATTCATAGAGGCTTTTCCGAAGATGGGCTTTAAAGGTCACATCATCTCCTAGGCGATCGATTTTATGGCCTGCCTCAATCGCATTCATCCTGTCTTATTCGTCTATATATGTCCTCTTCTCCGATCTATTGCCAAACGCCCCTATCCCTGATGATCCAACCCAAATAACCCCGGACGCATATATTCGACAGACCTTAGTCCTGCCTCCTGCGTTTTCCAACGCCCTCAATAACGATGTTTTACAGGCAATAAAGCCATTCCTACCGCTTAATTCTAATGACTCGAGTCAACCTTGGGTTCAAACAATTGGACAGAACCTTTCTCTGGTTGACTTTAACGACAAAACGATGTTGCAGACGGTTTTATACACGCCAAAGCTAATCGGCAATACAGACATTCATATAAGTCAAGATCAGCTGACAGCCTCAGGACTCCTGATCTCCTATGTGTATTATTCTCCTCAAGATTACAAAAAA
The DNA here is from genome assembly GCA_030674225.1 of Blastobotrys terrestris. Taxonomy (NCBI): domain Eukaryota; kingdom Fungi; phylum Ascomycota; class Dipodascomycetes; order Dipodascales; family Trichomonascaceae; genus Blastobotrys; species Blastobotrys terrestris. The sequence continues at coordinate 14,313 of JAJLUR010000065.1, read as the reverse complement.
TGGGAAGACGCTCACGCTTCAATTCTTAACGAACCTAACAACAACAACAACAACAACAAGCAGCTCACAAAGATCCTGGAAACTCTTTCCGCGACTTTGTTGCCCAAAAACACAAACTCTCAGGCTCTGGCAAACAAGAACCGTTATGGATACAACTTTGTTCCCACTTGGCCGTTCCCGCTTGTCTCCATCTTCGTGGCCTACGCTGTCGCAGGTGTATACATTTGGATCGCCTTATCTGGCTCTGCAGGAATCTTGTCACAAGTGGGCCTAGCCATTGCATTCGTGGTTCAAGTCTCCTTGTCAATGTTTTCAGCGTTGACAATTACTTCACTGATCGTGCCATCATTCTCTCAATACCACATCCGGCAGTTCATGGCCCTGCCATATTTAATATGTTTGATGGCTGCTGAACACATGTTACGGCTCGTCGACTTGATTGCCAAAACACCGTCAGACAATTATCCGTTGGCTATCATATCCGCTGCGGTTGAAATGTCTACCCCCAAATCAATCAAACGAACGCTGCTTTCCTGTCTCATCTTGTCAATTGGCTGTAATCCATGGTTGGGGTTTTCCTATCATTCTGCCGCCCTCTGCCTTTTTACAATCTTGGCCTTGCTTTTTGATCTGTTTCTGCATCTAACTTTTTTCATTGCTGTGTTGTCGGTTGACATGAGGAGATTGGAACTTCAGGACATTCTCAGGACAACCCCCTTTGATCAGGATAAGAATAATAACCTCCTTCCCCATCAAGATTTCACCCAGACCAGGAACCTCAGTTTTTACATTCGTGTGTTTGTTTATTTCCGCAGGATAAACATCAAAAAATTCCTACCACCCATTACAATTTATGCCTCATGTGGGATTATGCTTTTCTACTTGCTCTTTTTCACGCAGAATTCAAAGGAAGTAGACCATCCCACGGGCAGATTTGCTTATTTCCTCAATCCCCTAGTCCAAGCAAACAACATCGCCAACCTCAATGACAAAAACGTCATGATTTTTGAGCCAATAGTGGTTTATGCAAAGTGTCTCCACTCATCGAACGTTGAATTCGCGTTGGGAAAGCCATTGAACGGCTCATTGACTCCGGGTATCCTTGATTTGTTGTCTTTGCATTTGTTTTTGGAGTTTTCCGCGTCATTGGCCTTCATTCTGTCCCTGACAGGCATCGTTTTAAAATTTCTCGTTCCGAACTCAATCGAAATTCCTCCTGATCAAGAATTCTCGGACAATGCTCGCTTCTTCTCAAAGGATTTGGTCGACTACCAAGCCTTGGATATACTCAAAATTATTGTTAATGAATCTTGGATTGCTACCTTTACTCTAGATCACAAGGTTTTCGTTTGGAACGCAGCACAAGCCAACACAAAGATGAATTCGTCAAAACCACTATTGGTCCCGATACCGGATGCATTTTGGCCGGTTTCCAAAGTTGTAATGAATGGTGCCGCAGGCTTAATTGCACTTTTTTCTCCAAAGACGCCAGCATTGCTCGTATGGAACTTCAAGAAGAACTGCCAAGAATATTTCATTCACAACGAGTCTCACTTTTCTACCTTGCCAGTGGATGCTTTTTTTTCCGGTGCCGAACTGATTGTCATCACTAGACAATGTACTCTGTTGTCAATTCCTGCCTATGGGGATAATATTGGCGTATTCCCTATAAAACTTGAAGATGATAAGGACCGAATAATATCGGCCACGAGACTGTTAACTCCCAAAATCAACGAACAGGTGGTCTGTGTTTCTGCTTGTAACAACATTGTTGTCGGGACACACGTCAATTTCTATGAATGGAGATTCGAGAAGATTGACTTGCTGGAGTCTATGGCGGCCATACCAAAACCAGAGAGAGATCCATTGTTTTCTAACCAATTCACTGATGAATTTTCAGTTCAATTGAGCCAGAAATTACCACCTTCAGTTGTCGGTCCTTATGGCAAGATGGAAAAGCTGAGTATCCCAAGCACTCGCCCAATCCAGCTGAAAGAAAGTATCGTTTCGATCATTCCAGTGCCAGAGATTCACATGGTGATGTTAACCACATCGATGACAGCGTCTTTATTAGATGTTCAAACCGGTACTATACTTCAACATTTCAGACTGGGACATTTCAAACGAGGGTCTTTAAGAGTTTTCCATTCTGAACCCACTCATTGCAGATTTTGCGGGTGTGCATCAGTTGAATCAATCTCAGTCGGATATCGGGATGCTGAGGACGAGTCGACGGTTATTGTGCATACGCTGATAGTAGAGAATAGAGCCAAAAACAACATCTGTCTGAGAGTTGAAAGAGATCCGAGAGAAAAAAGATGTTTAGGGTTTGAAGCTGCAACTGAGCACCACCATTGGATTGGAAATGTTGAAGGATGGGACATTACTGATATGAATATGATTATGGGTGTCCGACGAAAGGAAAATCCAGACAGTCTGACGCCTGTTGATAACCACACTTCATTTGATGAATTTGAATTTCCAACTTTTAAATCGACGAATGCATTAAGTTCAGGAGCCAATAAATCATCGCCTGTCGGTGGTTTATTGCAAAGAAGAAAAAATACTACTGGCACCAAGGATACAAAGATTAACAATTCAGTGAAACCATTGAACGTTACTTGGGAAGGCTGGGCTATGTCTGCCACCGGGAAAGTGTCATATTACGATATTCCTGATTTCCAAGGAGGAAGAGTCAGAAAACAACAGCTCCTGATCAAAACTATAGGCCCAGTGACAAAATATGGTCGAAAGTCAATTGCAGTCGCATTTGGAAACCTGATCAAGATTTTATATTTTGGTAATGAAGAATCATTTTTTACGGATGTCGAAGAATCACATCGAATACCTGACTCTGTGTTCAGAGGAGCGTTACAGCAGCAACAATCGTTTTCTTCACCTACACCGCCGCCACCTCTGAGTCATTCATGGACTAATCAAGGAGCCAAAAAATGGCGAAGAGGCCATGGTTAAGATAGCTGGAACAAAAAAGAACATCATACTCCTTTTTTTCCCTAGAAAGGAGCCTTATTTATTACACAATCAAAAAGCCTTAATCAGTATTTCCCTTTCTTTCTTTTCTTGTAGATAGCATTGCCCAAGAAAAATGAAAATAGAAAATAAAAAATACCATCAAAATACTCACAAACGTCATTGTTTTTATAGCTTCCCGAACCCCCATTTTTTTTTTTTTTACAGTGGCAGCCTTTTTTGGCAGCTCCTGCTGATCTACACTGTTTACAACTTCTCATTCGCTAATGGCGTGCCGCCCAACTTGAGACCGCAGATCCAGTTCTAAATGCCCGGATAGAGATATCGGAAAAGCCGATGAGCGGAAGTAGGTATAACAAACTTTCTTTTTCTTTCTTTCTTTCTTTCTTTTTTTTTTTTTTTCGGTCGCCGGTTTTGGAACAGACAGTGAGTGTCGATGAAAGCTGAAAGTGGATATTAAACTATTGTATTTTAGTGATCTGGCCAGATCAGTATATTCAAAACAATAAAACAAGCAAAGGAATAAATAAATAAATAAATGAACAATGCTCCTGCAATCTCCTCTTACTTGTATTATTAGTAAAACCGCTACTGCGGAAAACAATTTCGGTTTTTTGGTAGTTAGAAGAAAATTGGAACTATGTCCGATTTGGATTAATGAACCGATGTATGGTTTGCCAAGCTTTACTTTTTAACCTAAGATCTTTTGTTGTACGAATAAACTCCTCGGTTGAAAAACGATCAAACGTTTATACAAACGTTTATACTCGACAACGGCTAACTAATGAGAGTCGTAGTGTGTTCATATTAAGGGAGCGGGTGGATAATTTTCTCTTACCTAGTTGGTTTGAGTGAAGATTACGATGATTTATGTCAAAATGTCACAGGAAAATAAAGGCTTTTCAGATCTGTGAGTAAGGATGATTGAAAATTTGAACGGGATATAGACCATCTGAGTTGAGGGTAATAAAAGATAGGGATTAATGGTTAGTAGCGGGTGAGCTGGAGGTAAATTATTCATCAGCTGGTATAAAAAGATATATACCCCTATGAATAAAAAATGTTAAGCTAGAACGCAATGAAGTTTTCTCTTTTCCCACTGTTATTAGCCTTTGGTTGTAGCGGTAGCGCTGGACTACATCTTTCTGGCTCGTCAGTAAATCGCTCTTCCGAAGTTATCAGAGGTGTAAACACTGGAGGATGGCTTTTGATCGAGCCCTATATCACTCCGTCTTTGTTTGAAGCGGCCAGCTTTTATAATTCTACTTCTTTGGATGAAGGGATGCAACAAAAGCTGAATATCACTGATGTCCCCAAGGATGAATACGGATTTTGCAAGCGATTAGGCCAACGTGAAGCAAAGAGACGCCTAGAAAACCATTGGTCTACGTTTATCACACGGGATGACATCAAGTTAATAGCAAAGTTTGGACTTACACATATACGGATACCAATTGGCTATTGGGCATTCAAGATTATTCCTGGGGAGTACTTTGTTCAGGGCCAACAGAAGTACTTAGATGATGCGATTGAATGGTGTCGTGATGCTGGGTTAAAAGTGTGGATTGATTTACAAGGATTGCCAGGCTCACAAAATGGCATGCCAAACTCTGGAAGAATCAAACAGACTGGGTGGCTCCATCCAAATAATACTGCCATTGCGCTCAACGTTATTGGGTATCTTGCCAGGAAATATGGCAGCGATAAGTACAGCGATATTGTTGAAAGTATTCAAGTTGCGAGTGAACCACTTCCAGGAAGGACATCACTCAATATTAACACATATTACGCAGAAGCCTACGATACAATTCGAAAAACCGGTGCAAATTTAACTGTTGTGTTTTCAGATGCGTTAGTAAATCTGGATACATGGGAAAACATCATTTTTATCAATGGCACCAGTCCATTTAAGAACTTTTATTTTGAAAGACATGAATACCCGGCATTAATGCCAGATTTGGTCCGCAAGCCGATTCAAAATAAAATCAACGCCGCCTGTCAGGAAGGCCTAGTGTTGAAAAGTAGTAAAATTCCAATGGTGGTGGGAGAATGGTCAAGCGCAGTAAATGATTGTGCAAAATACTACAATGGAGTGGGAATAGGCCATCATTATGATGGTACCATTCCAAATACTCCGAAGGGACCTGGGTGCGAACATTTTAATAATGTGGACCATTGGACTGTACAAGATATAGTTGACCACCGGAAGTACCTTGAAGCCCAGCTTGAAGCGTGGGAACAAACAGGCGGATGGTTTTTTTCTAATTACAAGACGGAAAATTCCATCTCTTGGGATTATGCGAAATTGGTAGATAGTGGGTTGTTTCCTGTTCCTGTGGACGACAGAAAGTATCCGGGAATTTGTGGCTATGATGAAAATACGGTTGTTAATGGGAATACCACGCTCTATTCGCAATCGGGATAAGTATTGTTAAATTATTCGTATATTGCTATGTTTTATATATACATCAACGGAGATATTAAGTGCTTTATCTTATGCTTAAAGAGATAATCCGAAAGCAGCAATCAAGCCAACAGCAAGACCGATGAAAACCTTTGGTGTTTTGATGCTTTGGGCGCCAGAATCACTGGAAGCGGCAGAAGTGGAAGACTCCTTTGCACCGGAGCTAGAAGCAGATTTGGAAGAGGAACCGGAACCAGAAGCAGATTTGGAAGGGGAGCCGGAAGCTGAGCCGGAGGCTTTAGCAGTAGATTTTGCTGAAGAACCTCCGGAAGTGACAGCACCAGAACTCTTTTGGGAGCTGACTTTAGCATTTTGAGCTTGTATAGTTTGGTGACCTTGCTGAGTTTGTTGGCCCTGTTGAGTTTGGTGACCTTGTTGAGTTTGTTGGCCCTGCTGAGTTTGGTGACCTTGTTGAGTTTGTTGGCCCTGCTGAGTTTGGTGACCTTGCTGAGTTTGTTGGCCCTGCTGAGTTTGGTGACCTTGTTGAGTTTGTTGGCCCTGTTGCGTTTGGTGGCCGTTGTGATAGCCGTTGCTACCATCCTGATGACCACTTTGGCCCTGTTGGTTGTTACCGCTATCACTGCCATTGTCATTATCATGATCGTTATCGTGACCATTGCTGCCGTCTTGATGACCTGATTGACCATTTTGGCCTTGCTGATTGCTGTTTCCACTATCACTATCGTGATCATGGTCACTGTCATTGTCATTGTCATGACCATTATCGTTTCCATTGCTGCCATCCTGGTGCCCTGATTGACCGTCTTGGCCATCTTGGCCCTGTTGGTCACGCTTCACGGTATCCACAAAGGCTTTCTCAACCAATTGGGGTCCTGGGGCGGATTCATGTTGGACGGAAGAGGGGACAACATAGACGTTATCGTTGGCAACTGGGACAGCAGCTCTAACCTGTAATTGAGACATTTCAGTGGTTATTTGACTTATTAATACTTGATTAACTAATCTTATTCACGAGGGATTGGGGCCATTTTATATTCTTCCTGTAGAAATTTCAAACGGACAAAGCCGATAAGGCTTTGGGCGGACTAGGTATTCTATCAGGCGAAGTTAGCAGTTTTTCCCTCCTCCTTTGTTTCATTTCTTTTTTTTGCATTCCCATTCCCATTCCCAGCCACGCTTCCCGCTTCTATTTTTAAAAAGTGGCTTTACTTAAGCCTCTGAACGCAGCGGTTTTGTCGTATCTACGCATAACGGCTATGATGGTGAGGGCTGTCATTTGGTCCTTCTCCACAGTGTTGGTAGTGCCAAGAGCTGTCAGATGAGCCCATGAGCCCAAGCATTTCGCTGATGGCATGCAACTTCTCGGATATGTCGGTTAAAATTTTCCGGTTCCGTTTCCGAGGCGGAACTGGTTGTACGGAACGGTTGTGCAGATTTTGAAGTTTGACGTGCATAACAGGAAAAAAAATACGAGGAAACAGTATTATTGTTTCTAAAATAGAGTTATTTAAAACCTTAATATTAGAGAAGTAGCTACTGAGAGTAGGGGTAGTAGTAGTCTATCCAGAATAAAGCTAGTCGAATTTTTTTCGTTGACATCCCTTTCGCAATTTCATACCTATGGCTATTTTGGGGCACGTGATGCCCGGTTGAAACTTGCCGATTCTGGAAATTTCTTTCCATTTGGGAGGCGTTAGGTTTCATAGCTCTCGCTCATGTACTCCTTCAACTTCCGATGGCATTATTTGTGTTGCAATAGCATTGCCAGATTGGTTATAGCCCTCGAAAATCATCGTTCAGTTATGACTGAATTTGGTTTGGGTCGAAATTTCAGAGGCCATCCAGAAGTAGCGTCGTTTGCGTAATGTTCTTGTTCAGTACGCGTAGAATGATGTAAAAGAGTCTGAATATGGCAGTCCTGCAATTCATACGGCGTGTTTTCAAGTCTGCTGTGGGTTACAGTATGTAGTTCTACGTGTATGTATACTAGTCCCAAGTCTGCGTGGATGAGAAATGGATATCGACTTTCATCTGTGCATAGATATGCATAGTCATTTAGGTTTTCCCAAATCCATTTGTGGACTTACTTAACCTTGGATTTTTATTATTATTATTATTTCTGTGGGGTGATGCTGCAAGCACACGCATATGAGGCAGATGATACTACTAACTAGGATATCAACCTCATGGTAATGACGCATGCCGGTCCATGCCAGTCGGAGGATATGGGACTCCGCATATTTCCTGCCGGCAAATGAAGCTCCTACGCAGATACATATGCATAGCTCTGCAAGAATGGAAGAACAATTTATGCATACAGAACCTATAAAAAACAAAACAGAACGACCCAATTGGATATGTAGCTATAAGTCGGTCATCTGCATATGCAAATATCCATACACCAAGCTGAAAATTTATTCGTATGGATCGTTAATTCAATGCTCTCCAGTAGCTCCGGAATTCTAATGCATGCTAGAGTTGGCAGTTGAGAGGGATCATAATCACGTGATCACCCACACTCACTATGACTAACCATGAGCCCGGATGCGATAATGATAAGAAAATGTCACGGTGATTATATGGTAACAGATATAGACTAGTTTGGATATAAAAGAAAGGCTGTAGCCTACCTTTTACTTCTCTATCAATTGCCCTTTTTTGTAACTAGATACAAGAAAAATGCCCGCTTGCCTACGAATGGACGCACTAGAGGATTACAAACATGATCTTAACAAGCACGTAAAAAGGATTGAAAGAAAGTGGAACAAAAACAAACTACAAAGAGAATACCTAGATCAGCTTGAGCAAAGACACATTCATATCCAGTACTCTCCAAATACAACAATGAGGACTTTCAAATGGAGACTAGTAGATGATCCCTTTGCATACGAGCAAGAACGCAAATCAGCAGCGCTCAGGTTCATTAAAGATAGCAAGAATGACGTGGATTCAAATTTAGAAAAGGAATTCCAGCAAGCTGTAAATGTTATTAAGACCAATCGGAAAAAAGTCAGCTATAAGCAACGAGAGGATGCATTACTTTTAATTCTGGTGTATGCAGTTAAACGGGTGCTTGATGGCAACTTAGAGTTGGCCATTTCACTTGCCGACTCTTTTGTCAATCACAAAACGGAATTGGAAATGCTGGTTGCTCTTAATGCATTCATAATGGTGGTGATGGACTTCAGCGAAAATCAGGAAGTTTACAATGTTCTTGAGAAGAAGATTCAGATGGTGTCCGATAAAATCATCGATTTGCTAAGGCAGGATATCGACGATGAAGCTGCCTCACGAATTGAACCAGATCTGAAAATTGACCTGATCCATGGATATTGTTTGCTACAATTCTTCTTGTTGTACATATCCGATGAGGAGCCAGAGATTACTGCAGATAAAATTACAAAATTGCTCGAATTCTCAAAGGGCAGCAAAGAACCAGAATTCACGTACCACGTTCTGAAGGGTATCGGTTTGGTTATTTCAGGCTGCCAGGAGCCAAATGAGCTTATTCCATGTATTTTCTCTACACTGATCGAAAATTTGCAGTCGCCATCTGCGAATGCTTCCGCTGGGGCCGCCATACTTATTGCCACATGTTTTCAGATTTATGACTATGGCGATGACTTCAAGCCAGCATCACACTACAATCAAAAAACAGAACAAATTCCGGTAGATTACGGCGAACTTTTACAGACTTTGAAATCGGCCTCATTTACCGACTCAAAAAAGCTTGTCAATGGAGCTACTAGAACAGAACGTCGAAACTTGTTCAAGGACGTGCATAAGACCGTTATCCAGTTTTCTTCTTCGGAATCAAGGAGGAAACTCACTTATGAAGAAAGTAAATTCATTCACTTGAAAGGAACCGGCTCTGATGGGATCAATTCTTGGAGTACGCTAATCCTTTTGGATCACTACAAATGGCTCTTAGGGCCGAGTGTAGACAGCTTTCTACAAGTACACGAGTTTGCTCGGCACAGTTTGCAAAGCTCGTTCTATTTACTAACTTGTGACTACATTGACGCCGAGTATTACGCCGACAGCAAGCAGTTGGAAGCATGTTCAGGTTCTCCTGTTTTGGCTACGCCCCTAGACAGCAATCACTCACTATCGGATTATAAGAAGGCAGCTTTGCGAAGGGCTACCTATGTCGACCGCAACGCTAGAAGGATTGAAAGGTCAAAAAGACACAAAAAGGACCGACAAATGAAACAGTTCTGTGTTTATTAAGAGAAAATTAACGCCGGTACATAGCGGATGCCAAAAAATTGTTTTAAAAATATAGTTATTCTCTCTCTTTGGTGTTCCTTTTATTTTTTCAGTTGTAATTAAATTAAATTTCCTAAAACATGTCAGCAGCTTTCCGCCTTTCGTGCCTTCGTCTACGTCTACGAGGTTCCCGAGGTTCGCGGGGTTCTTGCAATCGCTCCGCTAATTTATCACCCTTAACCCATTTATCCTCCTTTGGCTTACCACCAAGTCTGCTACCCAAATCCGTAGGTTTCTGTGATGCTGACGACATCAAATCGTCAGAACCCCATTCTCTTTCTCGAACAGAGGGTCTACTCTCGTTCCGCGGCTCAGGCGAAAGTGATCTATCTCTGGAACGGGACAGGTTTGTTAAACCAACTTTTTGTCGTCCATTGAATTTGTGTTCAAACAAATCAGCAAAATTTTTCGAGTCCCGCACTCGAGGAGGCGACCTCTCTCTTCTGGAGTCAGAAGGTGCAATGCCCATTTTTTCCGGGAACAACTCATCACCATCGTTTTCACTGACTTCTTTGAAACGGTAATCTCTTGCTCTTGCTCGCTCTTCGTCGGCATCCAGCAGCATGTTTGGGTCGTGGACTCTGTAACGTTCATCTTGGAATGAAGGCTCACCGTGCCATAAATAGTATTTACTTTGTTGTCGAGCATTTCGAGCTTTTCGGTCACTTTCAAAAGATTGTCTGATTTTCAAATTGACCCCTCTCTTTTCCGGATGAACTTTAGCGTCTCTCAAAGTTGTCAGCTCTAGGGAATCTTGCGAATAGAATACACTCTCTGAAGTTAGCGCAATTAACGCTCCTTCAGCCTTCCTGGCCGTCTTGAATACAATGTTTACTATATTTTGCCAATTGTGATCAGTAAAAAGGACTCGACCGAATACAAGATGGGGTGTGGGAGTGTGGATGTGTGAATCATTTCTTACCTGAAGTGTCGTTTATCCATTCAATCTTAAAATACTCCTGCTTCACGTACTCTTTCACAAATTGCTGAACATCTGCAGTAGACAGATCATCCACTCCTTCAACGTAGATTGCCTCAGGACGTGGTAAATGGTCTTTTTCCACCTGCATGCTATCCTTATCTTCAGTTCGGGCTTCGACCTCAACAACGTCGTCTTCTACTCCTTCTGGCGCAGCATTTTTATTTTCAGCAGAAGCTGCTGCTACTGCTTTCTCAGCGCTGGGACCTAGGAAATCTTCATTGCTGAAGCCGAAGTCGTCGATATCAATTTCGTTAGACATAGTACTAATTCACACAGCTTTTTGATGCGGTACTCGCCCTGTGTCAGTGGATATCACTTTTTTATTTTTTCTCTCTCTCTGTATACGTATCGAGCGCGCAGTGAATCATCTCCCAAAAAAAAAAAAAACCACAGCCGCACGAAACCAAATTTGGGTCATGTGACAGTGTATATGCGAGATGTCATTAACACTTGAGTTACAATCATGAAACGGTATAAATAACTAAGAACACTTAAATATCAACTTTAGGATGGACTCTAGCACTTTGGAAAAAGACACGGGCTGCACCTCCACATGATATTAATGATTTAACCATTTTCCTCTTTTCAATTGGCGCATCGGTGTGTTCTCTCTCACAAGCCCGGGGCTCGTACTTCTTGTTCTCTCCCGTCACCTGCTTGAACTGTTCATAAGTCTTTTCGTTGATCTTATTCAACTCCAGACTTTGCCAATACAGTCCATCATTGGGATCTCGGAGATATTTATAAATGTACTCGAGATGATGATAGAGTTCGCCCTTGACTTGATTGACAACTTTTTCCGGAGATTTCTTTTCAAAATAGAGCATAAAATCAGCCAAGCCCTCTGCCAGTAGGTGGTAGAAATATAAATAATCTCGGTAATAGCGGGCCTCCATGCGAGGAGTATCTCTATCGAAAATCGCAGTGTTGTGGTCTGTGACTGCAAAGGCGAGCTCTTCTGCTTTTTGCTTGTAATGATCAATCCCAGTAGCTGCCCAGACCATGCAACTCAACGTTAAAGTGGTACCTTGGTTGTACGTCCATTTGGTCTTATTTTGCTTGACACCCCCATGGCCATCTGGTTCCATACCATCACAGATCAGCTTATCACCAGGATCCTGTAGAGTCTCAAAAATCCAATCGCAACAATACCTGGCAGCGTCCACATAATGGCTATTGGGTGTCACAAACCGCGATAACCGAGCAGCCGCGACACCGACTTCAGCCGTGGTACAGGCATTGGACCCTTCCTTTTGCATGTGCCATCTCACACCGCCGTATTTGCCATGTCGCATTCCTGTTAACAGAAAATTGACATTCTCAATTGCCTTATCCAAGTATTCCTTTTTTTGGGTGACTTCGTAGGCTGTCAAAAAGCAACTTGCAACCTGCGCATTGTCATCGTAATAAATGTCTTTGTTCCCGTTGAAATCGTGAGATGCACAATATGCCCGATATTGAGGACTGTAATACGCATCGAAGCTTTTGAGGGCTCGTTCCATCAATGGAATGACTTCCTTAGGGTAGATTCGGGCAGCATCTACAACACTTTGGACCATCACTGCAACGGGCCAAATGGTATATATGCCCTCTTTGTAGCTTCCGTCAGAATTGTTTGAGTTCCAGAACGAATTCTTCTTATCATTCCAGAATAGCTGCCAGGTACGACTGAGAATGTTGTATCCTTCAAAATTTGGGTTTTCTAGTTTGTTTTTGTTATCCATTGTATTCTTATTTTTTTTTTTCCCTAAAAAAACAACAAGTAGAAAAAAGGGCGGTGATAAGCCTCCTTTATATGTTGCTTGGGGCGGTTTTCTTAGGTGGCTGTGATAGACAAGCAAATTACGCTTTTGGGAGAAAACGCCACACTTTCGTTGCCGTCGATTTCGCAGACAATGGAAAACGGTCTTGACTGCCTAAAGGAATTTATTTATTTAGTCTTTCTTTAACGAACCATTGTAGCCCAGGTATTCTGACAACTTCGTCCATTTTGACAGCATCCTACTATGATCGTGACGTTACTGACGGCGTGGTGCTCGTAGGAGAGAGAGAGAGAGAGTGTGTGTGTGCCCTTTCTAAGGCTGTGGTGTACTATGGAACGGACCACGTCATGATCATCATGACTTCATGCACGTCTTGGACGAAGTTTCAGTTGCTACTATGTGTGTACGACTACAGATAGAGTAGAACATTATAGAATTTTAATTAAGCTTGTAATGGCGCATGGCAGAGAGAGAGGAAAAAAAAAAAAAAAAAAGAAAAAAGAATTGTAGTCTTATTGGCTGTAGACAGGTATATATTTTCCTTATCTGTTGGGATTCTCCTTGAATAACCTCTCTTTGAACGGAATTGAATAGTTCTTCAACTGATATCTGATTTTCTGCGGAGATCGCTGAATGGCCCGAGACGCACGCTTGACTGAGGGATACCTGACCTCAAGATCCAAGGATAAGTTTCGAATTTGAGAGCGGGTAGTTCTAAACTGATTGTAGACTTTGCTTTCGAGCCTTGAAAAAGAGCTGGATGGAATGAACACTTTTTGTTTGAATGGATCCTTTTTAATTATCTTCGAAGCATCCGGCGCAACTGCTGCAGGACGCATCATGGGCCGGTGATAGCGATAACGATGATTTTGATCAGATGGGTTCCACGACCTGCTGAACAGCAAACCTTTTCGGTGTTGTCGCGGGTACGCTTTATCCTGCTGCACTCTGTATTCGTCGTTCTTGTTAAAATCCTGATGAAGGTGGGCCTGCGACCTGAGATCAGGCAAAGTCAATTCTGTCGGGGAATAGGCTGTCAAATTGCAATTTGCTAGCCCTTCGGAAAGTAACTGTCGGATTTGCCCGTTAGGTTCATCTGAATAGGTGATATGGATCTCATTCATCGCTTCTTGAACGAGTCTCACCTTGTCGATGTGATCGACAAAGGCTTCGGCATTCAGTCGGGTCGTTAGTATGCGGAACAATTTTGCCCTCATTTTCCTAAATTGTATCTGCTCGTCGGAATAAAAATCCGGATATATATTTCTTATGATTGCCACCTTGTAAATCAGTTCGGGACTAAGAGGCGTGGTTTCAATAATACATTTCAACATGTCGAATGCCAGATCACAGTTAGGGCAACCGGGTAATCTGGCCACTTCTATTAATTCTTTCCAAACAGATGCTAAGATTGAATGCGTCAAATTTGCGTCTTGCTCCTGATACTGAGAGATCCTTCTCATGATCAGGGCTACTTCGCAAAACGCTTGGTAACAGTTCGGATTAGAGAATTTGCCCAATTGGATTAACGGGACCAAGAGCCCTGTAATCCAACTATAGTTTTTGACAGAATCGATCATCAGGCCCAGATGACCAATAAAGTCTCTGAACATGAACGGGAAATTGCCCCGATCATCGTTCACTTGATCCAATGCCAATTGTTGCTTGACTCTCAACAAATCCAGTCTTCTTTTGAACTCGGCGGTATTTGTTTTAAGTGTTGTCGATTTCCACACGCTTTTATAAAACTTGTCCATTTCATCATTTAGCTTGAGAGATGTGTACGGGTCTCCCAGACGTTGATATCTAGTGCTTAGGTGTCCAATGTACGCGTAATTTGATCCTCCACTCGTTGTATTTTCTTCCTTCTCAGGCTTGATACT
>JAJLUR010000064.1:34286-60373 GCA_030674225.1 Blastobotrys terrestris | reverse complement strand
TTTTTTTTTTTTTTTTAATTATTATTATTGGTGTTCATTGGAAAACTGAAGTGTGAAGCTATTGGAGCTGGTGGTGGACTGTAGGGGCCCCTTCACTGGAGCGTTGGCTGTTTTGTTTCTGATCGAGATTAGGAGGGATCGTGGTTTCAGCCCAATTCGCTTGATGGTCTCAGTTTCAACCTCCTCCACCCAGACTCAGGCACACACACGCACACAGCTCGGGCTCGCAGTGGCACCATACGCCCGGGGACTGGGCATTGTCTGATGTTGGGTTTCACGGCACCACGTGACTAAATGCAGTCACCCTACGGGGTCTGTGTGTGCCCTGCCGGCGGCCAATGCACCCTACGGGGTCTGTGCGTGCCCTGCGGGCGGCCTTCTTTTCTAGAAAAGAAGCAAAAGCACTGATGGGCCTCGCAGAGCTACCGCCGGAGGCTACACCCTACGGGGTCTGTGTGTGCCCTGCGGGCGGCCTTCTTTTCTAGAAAAGAAGCAAAAGCACTGCTGGTTGGGTCTCTAGAAAGCCTATGTTATGTCCACGTGACTATTGGCGTTGCAGAGCGAAAAGGAGGAGGCTCCGGAGGCTACGAGTGATGCTCACATTTTCATAGCACCACGTGACGATTGGCCTCGCAGAGCTACCTTTTTTGCTTCTTTTCGGAGAAAAAAGAAGCCGCCGGAGGCTACACCCTACGGGGTCTGTGTATGCCCTGCGGGCGGCCTTCTTTTCTAGAAAAGAAGCAAAAGCACTGCTGGTTGGGTCTCTAGAAAGCCTATGTTATGTCCACGTGACTATTGAGAGCGAAAAGGAGGAGGCTCCGGAGGCTACGAGTGATGCCCGCATTTTCATAGCACCACGTGACAATTGGCCTCGCAGAGCTACCTTTTTTGCTTCTTTTCGGAGAAAAAAGAAGCCGCCGGAGGCTACAAGTGATGCCCGAATTTTCATAGCACCACGTGACGACGTTGATAGTGTGTGTAAAGCAACATAACTATGTTAACGATAAATATCTCTATAATCTCAATTCTGACAGGATTTTTGATGCAAGACTCTTGTACTGCCACGAGTTCCCGGTGAGCTTCTTGAATTGGACGCCGTGGAGGGACAGGATGGGCACCTTGACAATGTACGTCTCGAAGCGGAGCGGTGTGCGAACAGAGGCCGAGGCAGCGGTTCCGTTGGCACCCAGCATGTCGCTGCCACCAGTGGCAGGCATGCCACCCACACCGCCTACAGAATCAGTCGAGATGTCCGAGTCCAGGATGTTGCCAGACGACTCGGTGGCCCTGCGTCGCGACAGCAGTCCGGAGCCAAACGACAGCTTTCGCCAATGACCGCCCCCTCCACCGCCCTGTGGAGACATTGGAGGCGACGTCGGCACCTGGAGCTGCTGCTGTTGGTCCTCCTCGGAGCCGGCAGACTTGATCGAAGGTCGGTGCACACACATGAAGCCGCCTCTGATTTCCTTGTACTCGACACCAAGATGAGTCAGAACCCGGATGATGTCAGAACGAATGAATGCAAGTGGTTTGGTCGATGTGGACTGCACGCTGAAGAAGCCCTTGAGGAAGACCTGCTTGGGGAACTCAATTGACGGCATCCCCCCAGCCTGGACCAAGCCATTCGTAGACGAGCCGGACGATGGCGGGGTGTTTTCCAACGCAATGTCGTCGAAGATATCTTCCTGCGGAGGCGGAGGCGGCGGTGGCTCCTTGCGCATCACAGCCGTATGACCAAGCGATTTGGCTCGAGCTGACGGATGGTACTTTTTGGCTGCTGATGTCACATTGGACGGCGATCGGGCCATCTGCTGCTGGGTCTGCGGAGCAAACCGCGACTTGGTTGGACTGGAGGTCGGCGAATTGTTCGGATACTTGAAATCGGTGGGCAATGGATGCGGCAGCGTTCGTCGATACTGTCGCGGAGTGGTCGTCGGTGAAGGGTTGTGGGAGTCGCCTCCTCCAGAGCCAATGGTGTGATGGCGAGTGGGCGATGGCGGTGGCTGATCCTGCTGCTGAATCTCCTCCTGTCGTTGCTCCTTGACCGCATCCGCCGGGAGCTCCTGATGCTCCCTCGAGGGGGACTTCTTCTTGGTGCTGAACTTGCGCAACAGCGAACTGGCCAACGTGGAGGGCTGGTGTCGCGATGTTGGCTCGGACACATGGGATTGATGACGTCCTCGGTAATTCTGACGGGTTTGCGGCGGTGGCGCATACGTTGTCGGCTGAGGCGGCACCAGAATCGCAGGCGGAGCAGCAGCAGTCGTTGTCTGCGTCTTGGACCGGGCTCTCGTGGGCACACGAGGAGCTGCCGGATCAGGTCGGGCAATGCTAGGGATCTCGAGCTCGGCGGGCTTTTGCGACAACTCGTGTTGTTGCTGCTGTTGTTCAGCAGCCTTGACTCTGTCTCGTTCAAACTTCTCCTGGACCAAATAATACACGGAAAGTAGAGGATGATATGCATTCGTTGGATCCGACCCCAGCGGCGGCGGCGAGTCCAGGTCTTGACAGGACTTGCGTCGCATGAAGAAGGACAATGGAGCCTTTTTATTAGTATTGTAGCTGTTAGTTTCCAAAGACGTAGACGACGATTCGTTATGCATATTGTACCAGTGCTCAGTGGCTGCAACGTATTCGGGGGATTCCAAGAGGGCGGTGAGGTTGGTTTCAATTTCCTGCTGGGAGCCGAAATCAAACCCTGCCATCTCCTTGGTCACGGCCGGATCTAGAGGGAACGAGATTGGCTTTCGGAACGGCACCTGGGACTCTGGGATCCTCTCGTAGCCCTTATTCATCCAGCTATGGGCCATCACCTCCGTCAGCGACGCACGCTCATGGGGGTTCACCACAAGCATTCGCGACAACAGGTCCACACAGTCCGACGAAAGGTCGTCTGGGTAGTCCACTTTGCCCCGCTTGATCTTTGCATGCAACGCAGCCATGGACTGGTCGTCGAACGGTACTTTGCCACACACCAGCACATAGAGCACCACGCCAAAACTCCATACATCCACTTCGGGACCGATGTACGGGTGAGCGTTCAAGAGCTCGGGAGCTGCAAAGTACAGGGAACCACAGAAGGTCTTGAGAAGCGATTGAGGCGCATACATGTTGGAGAGACCGAAATCAATCAACTTGACGTCGCCCGATTTGGAGATGAGGATGTTTTCAATCTTGAGATCACGATGCACAATCGAGTTTCGATGCAGATAGTCCAACGCACTGGCAATTGACCGCGCAAACTTGCGAGCCTGCTTTTCTTTTAAGGACCCATGTGCAATGATATAATCAAGCAGTTGTCCGCCGGACACAAACTCAAAGACCATGTAGAAGTGGTGGGTCATTGTGTGCACCTCGTAGAGCTCACAGATGTGGCGATGATGAAGCAGCTTGCCAATTGAGGCCTCGCGGACTGATCTGATATCCTTCTGTTCGTCCGATTCCTTCTGCTTGTTGGTGGCGGTTGCCGAGCTCTTGTTGCTCGCCCGAGGCACCACCTTGACTGCACACAGCTCCTCGCTGTACTTGTTCTTTGCGAGCTTCACCTGGCCCATGGACCCCGCACCGATGGTCTTTACAAACTCCCAGTTGCCGATTGACCTCCTTTTCTGCGATTTTGCGGCAACAGTACTCTGGTGCTGGTGTTGCTGATGGTGGTGATGTTGCTGATGTTGTTGTTTGTCCCCCGCGGTCGATCCGGCCGAGGTGGTGGCAGTTGCCTGAGGCGGTGGCGGCGGCGGTGGGGGAGGAGACGGTTCAATACAGGTCAGGGTAGGTGAAGACGAATCTTTTCTATTAGCACCGCTACCATCATGGGTGTTGGCGGGCGGCTGTGGATCTGGTGGTGGCATGGTGATCGTAGACAAGGGATCGCTGGTCGGATTCTTGGAGGTGTCGTCAGCCATCATGGCGGGGCTGGTACAAAGGAACACAGGACGCTGAGAATACGCAATTTCCGCTCGATCAAAAACCACAACGTCACTAGGCTGCTCCCCAATGTCACTAGTGTTGCTGTTAGTACTAAACGGGTTTGATGAAGGTGGAGGGGCTTGTTGGATCGCAGTTGGGAAGTTGTGACCTGCGGCTGCACCCACTGCCATTTGCTGTGATGCAGCTGCTGTGCCTGCATATGGACGCACCACCACCGACTCGCTCGAGTCGTCTGAATGCTGTGGTCGCGGTGCCATTGGTGAGTGTTTGTGTTTCGAGGACGCTTGCTGGCTGGCAATTAGCACTGTATAAATATATATTTGGTGTTTCAAAGCTTAACTTTAAAGCCTCCGTTTTGTCCGGAAAAAGCGAGGGACGTAGTGCTTGATTGTGTCACGGTAGACCAATTGAGGTTGCGGAGCACTTCACCCTTTCCTTCAAGTCCAGTTGACGCACGGACACCTCAATTGCCCAGGGCTGGTCTTGATGGATTGCGCAGACTTTTTCTCACGAAACCAATACTTCGCCCACAACTGAAACGCAGCAAAACGAAGTATTGAAAAGGGGGGGGTCTTACCAGTATATGGCTCGCGATTACTTTTCCGATCCAACACATCCAAAATGGACCAGAAACTCTCGTCCAACTGGTACATTGCTGGAGGCTACGCGAGGCAACACTGCAATGAGTCAATATGCATATATCTAGCCGAAGGTTTAACACACGTCTGAAACAGCTGGTGAACCCGATGAGAAACACTAATAGTCTACTCCGGGCAATATCCCGGTTCGCAAGGTGGTGATCCATGGGATCATGTATTGCCCTGCGGGCGGCCCTCTTTTCTAGAAAAGAAGCAAAAGCACTGGATTGCCTCGCAGAGCTACCTTTTTTGCTTCTTTTCGGAGAAAAAAGAAGCCGCCGGAGGCTACACTGCCCTGCGGGCGGCCTTCTTTTCTAGAAAAGAAGCAAAAGCACTGATGGGCCTCGCAGAGCTACCTAAGAAGCCGCCGGAGGCTACACCAGCCTCGCAGAGGTGTATTGCCCTGCGGGCGGCCTTCTTTTCTAGAAAAGAAGCAAAAGCACTGATTGGCCTCGCAGAGCTACCTTTTTTGCTTCTTTTCGGAGAAAAAAGAAGCCGCCGGAGGCAGTGGATCCTAGAGCTGCTGCTCTTTCTGAGAGGGAAACAGAGACCCTGGAGACTCGCATATTCGGTATACCTTTTTGTGAGCCGCACGACAGGCGGCTGAGAAACAGCACTCAGTAGTACTGGGACGCGCTGGGAGGAATCAGCGGGAGAGGAAGCACCAGACCTCACTCAACACGGCAACAACACACACTGGCCAGCGACAAAACTTCCGGTTGAAAGATCCAATACACGCAAATGTCTGGCAACGAGAACACGAAGAGCGGAACACACAGCGTCAAGACGGTGAAGGGGCTGCGGATGCTGCTGGTGGCAGAGATTCGCGGGGAGCTGACGAAGCTGAACCGACTGGCGGCAGACGAGGGTGCTGACTGCATCATCCACACGGGCAATTTTGGCTTCTTTGATGGCGAGTCCGCTGGTAGGATCTCTCCGCGCACTCTGCGGCACATTGCCTCGTTCTCCCCGTTGCTGGATGCTGCCTCACTGCCCTCGGAGGCTGGGGAGCTTAAGCGCGCGGTGGAGCAGAGCAAAGACGGGCTATCACAGATTCCTCGGTTCCTCAGCGGGGAGGAGAAGCTGGACGTGCCCGTGTACACCATCTACGGGGCCAGCGAGGATCTGAGCGTGATTGAGAAGTTCCGCAACGGCACATACCGCATTGACAACCTGCATGTCGTGGACGAGACCCAGACCCACCGGATCGAGACTGGGGACGCCGTTGGGGTTCGGGTGATGGGTCTTGGAGGCAATCTGCTGCTGCACCGGTTCTTTGACAACGGTGATGGCGCGTCGACCATTGCTGGCACCTATGGCCTCATGTGGACGACCGCGTTGCAGATGGGCCAATTGATC
Source organism: Blastobotrys terrestris (assembly GCA_030674225.1). Lineage (NCBI taxonomy): Eukaryota > Fungi > Ascomycota > Dipodascomycetes > Dipodascales > Trichomonascaceae > Blastobotrys > Blastobotrys terrestris. The sequence continues at coordinate 54,446 of JAJLUR010000064.1, read as the reverse complement.
CAGACCGTCCACAAGACGTTCTCTCCGCAGGAGGTCCGGCTGTTTGTGTGCCACCCGTGTCCGTCCCGCGAGGGCATTCTGAGCCAATTGGCGCTCTCGCTGCGGGCGGACTTCACCGTCTCCTCCGGCCTGCACTTCATCTACGGCTCGTCCTTCAACGAGTTCACCACGGGCCCCACGTTTGACTACTTTCGCGGTAAGCTGGCGTCCGCCCGGGCTGCGTTCATGGACGTGTGGGACACGGTCAAGGGCCAGGTCATGCCGCTGGTGGACTCGGAGCCCAAGCACAAACAGCTGCTGCAGAACTGTCTGGACGTGATTGAGCGCATGCCCACGTCCTCCACCGGCGGTGGCTCCAGCTCGGCCAACGAGTACATGCTCACGGCGTTCCGAAGCATGTGGAACTTCAACCTGTGCGATGCGCAATACGGCACCACGCTGCTCAACATCAACAACGGCAAGTTCTCGGTCGAGTCCAAATCAGAGGGCTTTGACTTCAGTTTCCGCAAAAAGTCGTCAACTAACCCGTCCACCACTAACTCGTCTGCCACGCCGTCTCCTAAGCCGCAGCCGTCTGCGGAGACACAAGCTCCGTCTCCGGCTACAAATGGCGGTACCTCCTCCACCACCACCACCACCACCACCACCACCGAGACGTCCAAGCCTGCGCGGGATCCCCCTGGGGTGTGGGTTGCCAACGGCCATTTGCCCGAGGAAGAGATCCGCGACTTCTTCTCCGAGGACGACCGTGACAAGATCACTAAGGTGACAATCAAGGAGGCCTACCAGAACCCGACCAACAAGTTTGCGCTGGTCTATTTCTCCACCCAGGACGAGGCTGCCGGTGCCATTGACCGTATCGACAGCGCAAAGTCGGGTAAGGTGTCGCTGATCTCCCCTCCACAGTACCACCAACGCTCCAGTCGAGGTGGCGGGTCTCGCGGTGGCTATCGAAGCGCATTCCGGGGCAGAGGCGGGCGTGGAGGTCCTAGATTCCGTCCAAATAATAATAATCCATCTGCATCTTCTAATAGCACTCCACCGAAAACGGAGTGAAAAAAAAAAAACAAAAACAAAAAAAAAACGAAAAAAATAAATAATAATAATAATAATAATAATAATAATATTGAGTACGTATGATTTTATATACCTCACAATAGATCATTCATCCTCAGCTCAATCTCCCACGTGACGGCTCGCTCACACAGAGCTGCAATGCAGAACGGCGTGAAAAGAACCAAAAGCTCTTTCATAGCACCCACGTGACGGCCCGCTCACTCAGAGCTGCAATGCAGAGTGTTGTGAGTGCCCTGCGGGCGGCCTTCTTTTCTAGAAAAGAAGCAAAAGCACTTTGATAGCACACACGTGACGGCCCGCTCACTCAGAGCTGCAATGCAGAGTGTTGTGAGTGCCCTGCGGGCGGCCTTCTTTTCTAGAAAAGAAGCAAAAGCACTTTCACAGCACCCACGTGACGGCCCGTTCACAGAGCTGCAATGCCCAATTGAGCCCATACGAGCCTCGCAGAGCTAAGCCGCCGGAGGCTACGTGGACCCGTGTATTGCCCTGCGGGCGGCCTTCTTTTCTAGAAAAGAAGCAAAAGCACTAGAGGGTCTGGGCCTCGCAGAGCTACCTTTTTTTGCTTCTTTTTCGGAGAAAAAAAGAAGCCGCCGGAGGCTACGTGGACCCGTGTATTGCCCTGCAGGCGGCCTTCTTTTCTAGAAAAGAAGCAAAAGCACTAGAGGGTCTGGGCCTCGCAGAGCTACCTTTTTTCGCTTCTTTTTCGGAGAAAAAAAGAAGCCGCTGGAGGCTACGTGGACCCGTGTATTGCCCTGCAGGCGGCCTTCTTTTCTAGAAAAGAAGCAAAAGCACTAGAGGGTCTGGGCCTCGCAGAGCTACCTTTTTTTGCTTCTTTTTCGGAGAAAAAAAGAAGCCGCCGGAGGCACACAACACCCACGTGACCGACTGTGCGGCTTTGTGCCCTTTTTTTTTTTTTTTGAGTGAGAGTGAGAGAGTACCTATTCAGGTTGGAATGTTGTTGCGACTACGCGAAGCAGCAGGATAAATAAAAAAAAAAGAGATGGTGGCCAGCAAGACTGCAGTGACGGTGCCTCTGGAGGAAGCGGAGAACCTGCAGACGGTGCAGGAGCTGCGACAGATGTGGGAGTTCTGTCTGGTGGTGCAGTTTGTGAGCTTCTTTGGACCAAGTTTGCTGGGCCTCAGCGCGAAGGAAGAGCCAGACGTGACACAGCTGGAGGAGGAGCTGTTGGGCTATTCGTATCCGGATGGGAAAGTGGAAGCGTACCAGGTGCTGCCGAAAATAGAAAGACGGCTGGTCAATCTGCTGCTGGACGCCCGGTTTCGAACGGGGGACTTTGACCGGGACGTGGAGAAGATCTGGAAGAAGAAGGCAGGAGGGACCGCTAGCGACGTTGCCGAGGCTGAGGAGCTGTTTGCGGACGACCACAGCCTGAAACGGGGCTATCGAGAGCTCGGGGCAATGGACCGGATCAGGATACTCGGGCAGCTTGTGCGATGGATCAGTGCGGAGGATCGGTTTCGGGACCGCATCGGTGAGGGGGCCGAGGAATATCGAATCAGCGAGTTTGGGTCCGAAGGGGAGTTTGGCAGATACTATCTGTTTGATGACAATCGGCTCTACTATCGACGATACGTCTTCTCAGGGGCGATGGTCTCAAAGAAGCATCGCCGCCGCAAAAAGCGGGTGATCGAGATCGAGGCGGACGAGCCTGCGTGGGAATGTGTGTGTTATGACGAACGGAGCTGGAGGGCGTTCTCGGGCGGCGATAGGGCGATGATGCGCCAGATACGCCAGGACGTGGTGCCGGTGGTAGCGGAGGATGAGGCCATTCGTCGCAATGGGGCGTTGTGGCGCCAGAAGCAGCGGACGAAGGCGATTCTGGTTGCAAACCGCAAGAGGAGCAGTCGGCTGGAGCGCAAGAAGCAATTATTGGATGAGCAAGTGAAAAACAACAACAGCTGGATGTTCAATTGCCCATGTGGGATCAAGCAGCCGAACTACGACGATGGACGGTTGTCGGTGGCTTGCGAGAGCTGCGACAATTGGATGCATGTTGCCTGTTTGGATCCGCTCATCCAGCAAAAGATCCAATCCAGTAATGGCGGGCCCAGCTCGGATTTCGAATACGTGTGCGGCGGGTGTTCTCGAACCTCATGAGGAAAACCCTAACCCGTCCATTTTAACGGAGGTTACCGGGGGATCGGGACGGGGAGCCGGTCGGGATTCAGAAAAGCCGAGAAAAAAAAAAAAAATGGAGTGAGGAATCTGGTGTGAGTGAGAGAGTGTGGGAGAGAGAGAGAGAGAGTGAGTGAGCAAGTGAGACAAAGGACCCATTACCACAGGCCAGGTGAGCTGAACCGGCAGTTGCTGTGGAAGAAGAAAAAAAAAAAAAAAAAAAAAAAAAAAAAAAAAAAAAAAAAAAAAAAAAAAAAAAAAAAAGCAATCGAGCTGATGAATTTATCTATATAAAATAAAATAGAGGGGTAAGGAGAGAAATAGAGAGTTCATGTGTAGAATTGAGAGAAGAAAATTTTTTTTTTTTCAAAGAAAAATTAATAACAAATTCCTCCCTCTCACATTATTATTTCAATATGCATAATAAATTCCATACCGTTTGCATGAATGCGTAGCTAACAGAAAATCAAGCCATTCAGTGAGAGGGCGAAAAAATAAAATATGACCAAATTAATAATGATTATAAAATATATTTTGTTTTTGGGACCCAAAACTACGCAATCGCAGTCCAACCACCCGGATTAGTCCAAGTCCGCAAATGCAGTCATAGTCAACATTTCTTTTTTGGAAGGAAAGTGAAAAAAAGTAAATATAAAAAAAAATGCACCATTTCTTTTTCCCACAGCTCTCTCTCCACCCGCGCAAAAAGCAACTATGACCTGCCGGATAGGGAAAGATTAGAACCCTAAACGGGAGCGCGCAGCGCAGTCGGACGGAAAAAGCAAATCCACCATCGTACCATAACCTATAAATATACCAGCTCCGGTCACAGTTTCAGTGGCAGTTTAAATCCAACCATGTTTGAAGACCGATACCTCATGTTTGACGAATACGAGTCCAGCCATCTTGAGGACCAATTCTACAACCCGAAGGCCTTTGAGCTCCTACCCCCTTCCACCATCTCCGACGAGCCCAACGAGTTCTGGTCCATCCCGCTAGAGTACACCTCCACGACTACCACGACGAATTCCTCCGCTGGCTCGTCCTCGTCTCTCATGATGATGCAGCACCACCACCAGTCTGAGGAGGAACTGCCCCCCCCACATCTCCACCAGCAGCCGCAGCAGCAGCAGCAGCAGCAGGCGTTCTCCGCTGCTGCCTACGCCCAACATCAATCCGTGGGAATCGACCCCAGTGCGTTCTGGACCGGGGTCGACACTGCGATGATGGATGACCCTGCTGCTTCTGCTACTACTACTAATCACAACAACCCCAATGGCCATTATTACCACCCACATCACGCCCACACCGACAGCGATGGCGTCCCAACGCTATCAATGAAGGCCTCCAACTCTTCGCTGTCGTCCATGGCCAGCTCTGCATCGACCTCGTCCTCCACAGCATTGACCCCTCCCAGCGACGATTCGTACATGATGCCGTCGCCCACCAGCAGCGGTCCTATTTATATCACTCCGGGCTACGGTGGCGGTGGTGGCGATGCCGCCACCCCGACCCCTACGTCCGCCACTGCACCGCCACCACCGCCATTGCCGTCATCACCGCCGTTTGAGCCCATCTCGTTTGATGACGAGGCCCAGAACGAGTCGGCGCGCATCCTCCAGCGACACACATACACCAAGTGGGTGAAGCTGTCGCGAATGACCCCGGAGCGGGTGCAGCACATCCGGCAGCTGGCCCAGGAAAAGGGCATAGACCTTGACACGGTCGAGTCCGTCCTGCGGCATTACCTCAACCCGGAGAAGCGCATCGACAACGAGGTCAACCGGTTCTGCGGTGAAGACGTGTACATCAAGATCACTATGGGCGGCGGCTCCTTCTCCACTGAGGACGACTCGGACTCGAGGCGTCGGGCGTCGGTGGGCAACGGCGTCGTGGAGGCGTCTCCCAAGAAGAAGAAGCACCGGAAGCAGAAGCCCAACTACGTGAAACGGCCATTGAACTCTTTCATGCTCTATAGAAAGTCCCAGACCCAGTCAGCCATGGCCTACTCGCTGTCGGCTGATCTCAAGCTCAACCACCAGAACATCTCCCAGATCATCGGGCTCATGTGGCAGACCGAGTCCAAGGAGCTCAAGGACGAGTTTGCCAAGTTTGCGGGCCAAGAGAAGGAAATCCACAAGGCGTTGCATCCAGACTACAAGTTCTGTCCCCAGAAGAAGAAGAAGTCGATTTCCGCCTAGCACCTTTCTGTTTTGCTCTATGTTTTCCTTAATTTATTTTTTTTTGTACAGTAATAATCGTAATATAAGCTCATCCATCCGAACTATACCGGGGACTCGGTCTATTGCCCTGCGGGCGGCCTTCTTTTCTAGAAAAGAAGCAAAAGCACTGGATGCAGTCTACGGGGGTGCGTGTGTGCCCTGCGGGCGGCCTTCTTTTCTAGAAAAGAAGCAAAAGCACTGGAATTGCCTCGCAGAGCTACCTTTTTTGCTTCTTTTCGGAGAAAAAAGAAGCCGCCGGAGGCTACATGGGCCTGTGAATTAGCACTGGTGGTTGTTACGCCTGAGGCTAGATAGAAAGCAGCAGTGCTGTCCACATTCTTCGCATGCATGCATATGCACGCTACTGCGGTGTCGGCAGCAGCTGCATCCTCGGATGGCCGCCAGCCGGCACGCCGACGATCACTTGGATATTCTATGCATATGAGACAAGCCCGAGAAAAAAGCAACGAGCAGTCTGGGTCGCAAAAGAAATGAGGGTATAATTCTTGGGGCGTTTCTTTTTGCGCGTTGCTTTTTTTTGACAGTACTGGCTCTCTCTCCCCACTGTCACTCTTACCTAATCGAGACAGTGCACCGGGGGGACATGATTGGTCGAGCCTCTGTTAGCTGATTTGTGCGTTTGGAACCATCAGCCCTTTCCCATCGCCAGCGCCTCCCACGGGCCGCCCAGCGGCCTACGCCTGCTGCTGCCGACACTGCTATTGCGTCTGCTGCTGCCTGAGGCGTGATTACGCCTGTGGTGCGCCCATCGAGAGTTCCATACATGAAGGATGCATATAGACACGTATTGCCCGCCGCCGGTCCCCCGACGATCGCTGATCCGCATTCGCGGGGCCACGTTGGGTGTCCGGACCATATTATTCTGTCCGCACCCACCGGAGGGTTCCCCCAGTGTAGCCATCCACTCCGTTTTCTCTCATTTCACTCTCTCACTCACACACACACACTCTCTCTATTGCTTTCGTTTCCGGATAACTCTACCATGCCACGCTCCGCTGCCTCCCACCGTGCGGGGGTGGTGGTAGGGACGACCCGACCCGCACTAGTTTCCGAATGTGTCAACTGAGATCTGTTGCGGCCAGCGCAGGGTTTTGCATGCTTTTTTTTTTGCTTTTTCCGTGCTTCCTCTGGCTTCCAAAACAGATGGAAGACCTCGGGCTGTGCGTTTAAGCGACCGAAAAGCAACTGCTGCTCCCCTCTCACGCAATCCCAATCTCGGTTCCTGATTCAGGGGCTCGTGAAGACCCACTGCCTCATAGCCCGAAAGTTCACGCTGTATTCGCAGGTCACGTGAGGTCGGCTCTTTTGGTCCGTCTCTCCGGCGGATTCAGGCAATACCCCTCTGCGAGGCAGGTGTAGCCTCCGGCGGCTTCTTTTTTCTCCGAAAAGAAGCAAAAAAGGTAGCTCTGCGAGGCAATCCAGTGCTTTTGCTTCTTTTCTAGAAAAGAAGGCCGCCCGCAGGGCAATACACCTCTGCGAGGCTCTTGTAGCCTCCGGCGGCTTCTTAGGTAGCTCTGCGAGGCAATTCCAGTGCTTTTGCTTCTTTTCTAGAAAAGAAGGCCGCCCGCAGGGCACACACGCACCCCCGTAGACTGTGTAGACTGCGCAGCCCAGTGCTTTTCCGCCCGCAGGGCATAGGCGACCCACGTGACCTAGTGGAGCTGGATGATATGTGTAGTGCGGACTCGCAGCGGTCACCCACCGGTGTAGTGTTCAGACGGCACCTCCCAAGCGGAGAGGGGCGTTGGGTCCATAGGTGAATATAATAAATATTGCAACCAGGAGAGGCGAATTGCAGCGGATATCAACGTGAGTGGTGAGAGCAGAGATGTAGACATAGGCTAATGGCGTACAGGATGACGAAGACGACCTCTCGGCTCCAACCGCGCACGTTCCCGTATCAGGGCGTGCTGCCGTACGATACAGAGTCGCAAGAGGAGGTAGACGCCCATCTAGACCATATCATTGCCAATTTGTACGTGGCAATCCAGGGAGACGACCTCATCGGGGTAATTGGGCGGTCGGTGGGCTCTGCCACCGTCCATTGGACCCGGGAGCTCATGTCGTGGATCGAGCTCAAGTTTGAGATGAATATGGACACCCGAATCACGCTGGCTCGGCTGTACTTCACACTGGCGCTAACCGGGGTCGAGCACCCTGCCAGCGACAAGTTCGTCAACATGTTCTGTCTGCTGGCCAAGGACGACACCTTCCAGGAGACGGTGACCCCGGATCAGCTCAATCTGGACTGGCGTCTGCTGGTGGTGGAGCTCAAGAAGCTGGTGGACCCGCAATCAATGTCCTACGACGGAAACTGCATAAAGGCCTTTGCGTCGCTCTCCAGATTGGCCCATGTGGCCCGCCATTTCATCCACCACGACGCCACGTTGCATATAATGAAGGAGGTGTTGCCATTGGTAAGTTGAGTGAAATCGAAACAAACACATCTTTTTGTCGCTAACCCCCGCGTTTGATCTAGCATACAATCTCCAAGGCATCCATCTCCCACAATGTGTTGAACATTCTGGGGCTCCTGTTGCCGGCAATCCCATTGAACGATGAAAAGGGCACGCCGAACGAGCAGCTCATGCCCAAGAACCTGTTGCCCACCATTTTCCATCTCTGGGCGCTTCAGACTCGATCGTCCCTGTACGACTTCCAGTCCCTGGACATTGTCACATCGCTGGTGTGCGACTCAATCGTGTCCCGTTTGGTCGATTTTGACAAGTACGGTATTCTCACCTCCGAGCAGACGTCCTTCACGTTCACCGCCATCCTGAGACTGTGGGAGGTGCCCGTGTCGTATGTGGGCTCGCCCTATGTGGCGTCGTCGGAGACGGTGAGCTTCAAGATGGACTCGGACAAGAAGATGCGTGCTGCTAGGCCAATTGCCGTGTTTATTGTTCATTCCATGGCGGGCGAACGGTGTCTGGAAGAAGGCGGGATCATGGAAAAACTCGAGAACCTGTTCCATTCGATCGAGTCCTTCTGTCACCCGTCCAACCATGGCCGGTGGACCAGGACGATCATGCAGACTGTAGAGTTCCTCGTCGACTTCTTCCTTCTGCGGTGGAACCTACAGCATTCAGGTGAATCAGTCATTCCAAACGATCGTTGGTTGACCCCAAAAGTTAGAGATAGATTTATAAAGGCCCTGAGGAACGCTGCGTTTTTAGGTATTCACTCTAAGTCCTCCTCGGTCGTGTCCTCTGCCCTCGATGCCATCCACAACATGGCATATCTGGCCCCTGACTTGATCCTTCCAAGGGTCTTGCAAGAAGTTTATCCGTCACTTCAAGGTTTGGTCGAGACTCACAGAACATTATCCTCTCTTAAGGTTCTGACAGTCTTGACCAGGTCGTTGGCACGGAATAAGCGGTATGCAATCCACTTGACCACTCTGCTATCCCAAACCATTCCCGGTGTTGACGCTAACGATTTGAGCAAGACGTTACAGTCGTTGTGTCTCGTCCAGGCCGTTGCGTTAAATGTGCCTTTCCACGACCTGAATGAGAACGGTGCGGACTCGTCACTGGCAATGGACTATGTCACGAGAGATGTCGAATATTTGGAGGAGATGCCCACTTTCTTGTCTGACGATTATCATGGGGATGAGAAGGACCATTTTCTCCCAGAAATCGATCCTGACACATTAGAGCAAGTGTTGAAATCGTCTACGGCTGCCTTTAACGAGTTTGTTGTGTTGTTCCTTGGGCGAGTATTCACATTGCTGGAAAACTTGCCGGATCCGTCTGCCAACTCTTCCAAGAGAGACCAGCCCGAAGCACACGTTGTGAATACTCTGCCGCTTTCCATGATTGCAATATTAGGCTCCGTCTCGCCAAGTTTGTTCAACACCATCTTGGACCAAGTGGTCAACTTTGTTGCAAATAACGTCATCAACTCAGCTACGGACGCCGTGGCCCACATCTGTGGGTGTCTAGTCAAGGTCAATGCCGATGTTGCGTTTCCAAAGCTCTTCCCCATCTTGTCGACAAATATTAGATACGAAGTGGAAGAAAACGGCGCTGGGTCGACTAGAAGTGGGTCGGAGATTTTACCAAGAGATCGTGCATTGATTTGGTATCTATCTTCATTGAACATGTGTCTGGCGCATGCCGGTAGAAACGTGTTGAAGTTTAAACAAGAAATCTTGGACCTGACAGTCTTTCTCCGTCAAAGCTGTCGAGGGTCCATTGTGTACCATATTTCCAACACCGTCCACCATACTTTGGTTACGTTGACTACTATTTATATTAACGATTTCCGATTAGTTGCCAATGACGACCAGTCTGTCTCCACCAATGACTGGGCGGCCAAAATCGACCCCAAAACCCTCAACCCAACATGGCACGTACCCGGTAGAGACGAGGTTGAATTCGCAGTGGAGTTATACCAGACCCATTGTGAAAAGTCCATTGGGCAGCTCAGAGAGCTCACGAATTCTTCAAATACTGATATCAAATCCGTTACTGAATTCTCTGATGCTGTCTCCAGTAACGTCACATACATGAGAACTTCAACGTCTGGGATGGCCCTATTGTTTGATATTGACTATGACAGCAATAAGAAGAAGCAACCGACTACGCCATCGGCTAATTCCCCGGGTGGCAACATGGAAATGGCCATTGATGAGGAGGAAAGTAACTCGGATCTATCAGACGACGAGGAAATGGTGTTTGGTGAACTGGTTGATGAATACGGTAGCGGGGATAGCGATGATGACGGGTTTGGCGAGTTCGACTCTATTGACACTATTGAATTGAAAAAATTGCGGGAATATCCGGTTGGCTATTTCTTTGGCAAAGACTCGGACGCAAAGTTCAACGACCCGCTATACAACCAGATTCATCAGACCAGAATCGAGGTAGGTAAATGTCTACATGAAGTCCACGGCCATTTACTGAAGAATCGAGAAAGTGATATATCCAGTTTCAAGTCGATTCTGTATGCGTTCAAGGTCTGGTTTTCTGACATCAGAATTGAGAGGTCCGCCAAGCTTCTGGATTCTCTACTGTCGCTCTACCAGTATGATATCAAGCATTATAGAATGAGTGGGCTCCGAAAGGATTATCCTCGTCCCATTTTGGCACGTAGAGCCGGACTGTACCATAACGAACGGTTAGTCCACAGCTGTGGGCCCCGAACAATGTCGGAATTAGAAAAAACCCTGCTGTACGATGTGGTAAGGTCGTCGTTATCGATTTATCCAGATATCCGACGTAATGCACAAGCATGTTTGGAATCGGCTGCCAAAGTTCTGACCAAATCCAGAGCGACCATTTATCCATGGGTATTGAAAGAAATTGGCCAGGCTCTACAGAATCAGGAATACCACAAGGCGGAAAGTGGGTTTAGAGTGGTTAACATCAAAGTGATGCAGACTCATGTGAAGCGAGATTACAAGCACGTTGTTCAATACTGCCAATTATTGCAACGTGCGGTCAAGGCGGACCACCCGACACTAAGCTCGGTGGCCATTGCTCTTTATGGGCTTTTTGCATATTCCATCAAGTATCCATTGGGCATTATTGACATTGGAGATGTGTCGGATATTGAACCTGAGCACGTCACCGATCACATGAAGAACAAGATTGAACGGTTAAAGGAGAAAAAGGCTAGAATGAGACAAGAAGCGTTGGTCCAACTAAGGGCCTTAGTTGACTATCTGGTTGAACAGCAGGGTAGTGAATCGGACAGACATTGGAAGCTTGAAGCGTTGGATGCTGGGTTGTTGACGGTGATCTGCTCGTCGCCGGAGATACCGATTCAAGATGGAGTGATCGAGGTGTTGGTTGAAAATGTGCAGAACCCGCATCCTGGTGTGAAGATGATGTCGTTGCAGGCGTTGTTTAAAATAATTGCCAACATATTCACGCTTGCATGCAGCGACTATAATTATGATCGGTTTTTGTTGAGCACCAATGAAGAGCAGTTGCTCAGCCCGGGGACGATGTTTATCGACTCGCAAGAACATGGGTTCTCTGACAAGTTCAAGAAGGAAATGGCCAACTTTGATGATGTGAATTATTATGATGATCGAGGAGCATATGGATGGCTGGTATGGCCGGAGAAGTTTCAAGTTGACAAAGTGCCGTATAAAGAGCAAGTTGAATTTTCAGAGAATGACAAGCAGCTGATTCGAACGTTGGGATCGTATGTGACTAAGGACTGGATCGAGAAGATGATTGAACGCAACTCGGAAGAACCACGAAGTGAGGAAGACTCGTTTGATGTTACGAATGCGATTCTGTTCAGATTCCTACTGCGACAGATCGAGCTGGGGTATGCCAAGATCACTTTGGACGAATTTCTGCAAATCCTCAAGGACAAGTATTACAGCAACACTGAAGGGGACAAGAATATTCACCGATGTGTGGCTGAAATTTGTGCGGGGATGGCGGAATCGCTCAAGTTTTCTGAGCCGGGTCCGGCTGAAAAGAAGCTTTGTACGATGAGGGAGATTTTCAAGAAGGCAGTTAACGAAGATTTGGTGCACGAAAACCTGGGCTACTGGCAAAGCTTTTTGTGGTGGTCAGGGGTGTATATTGACTACAGACGGTTATGGCCGGTGACGCGAGTGTTGAATGAGAACCGAATCAACTCTGATCCGTCCACGACGATGTTCAAGGAAAGTTCCAAGCTGAGTTTGTTGCGGAAGAGCATGATGGTTTCTGGATGGCATTACCAGCCAGTTGATGGGCTCGTGGACCATTTGTGGGACAATATAAGCCATCAATCGCAAGGGGTGCGAGACGAGGTTGCCAAATGTCTGGCCGTCATGTACAAGACACGATACACGGAGTCGTTTAGCGACGTGGAGGAGCTGATTGCTACGAATCTACGAGATGGGTCATTGGGCAGTGGGTGCTACACCATGTCTGAAGGATACCGCGAACGGGTTGTCACTGCGTTTGAACGCTTGGAGAAATGGAGAGTGGAGCGGGAACGGGCCAAGGCTAGTAGTGGTGGTGGTGGTGGTGGTGACCACGACGAACGAAGCACGGGAGAGAGTGATCGGTACATTCTAGCCGCCAAAGCGCTGTCGACGTGGTTGGAACGGTTGCTGAAGACGTCGTATGGGATAGCGCTGGTGCCATTGTTGCCACGACACATCATTCCTGCGTTGCTGAACTTCCTGAACGTGCGGGACGAGCAGGAGGTGATGATTGGGTCGGTGTCGCTGTTCAAGCTGTTGGGCAATCTACCGTACCCGCTGCATAGCATCCAGACCATGATTGACACGATTGTGCAGGTGGGAGCGCGGGCAGTAACATGGCACCAGCGGATGAGCATTCTGTCCTACATCCAGGCGTTCTTTTTCCGCCAGCTCTTCATGATGGACGGACGGCAGCGGATCCAACTTGTGGACACTGTGACTGAGATGCTGCAAGACGTTCAATTGGAGGTGAGACTGAATGCGGCCGAGACATTAGCGGGGCTCATCAGATGCTCTCGAGCCCAAGAACAGAGACAGCTGACCAGAGCCTTAGACGGGCGGTTCACCAAGACATTGAATGAGACTGCACGTTGCAGAGGGGGAGGCACCACCACCAGCACCCCTGACTCGCAGCAGACGTTGATCCAAAGACACGCTGCCGTGTTAGGACTAGGAGCGCTTGTGCAGGCGTTCCCGTATACCTCACCACCGCCACAATGGATTCCGAAAGTGCTAGCGACTCTTGCGGTGAAGGCAGCAGCGGACCCTGGGATGATTGGGAAGTCAGTCAAGAGCACCTTGAGCGACTTCAAGAAGACCCGACAGGACACCTGGCCCATTGACGCCCGGGCGTTCACGGCGGAGCAGCTGGAGGATCTCGAGGGCGTTCTATGGAAGAATTACTTTGTATAAGACAGTCGCAGCAGTTAATTAGTTATTAGTTAGTTGGTATATTTTTATTACACAGTACTATCTATCTAACTAACTAACTAACTATCTATTATGAACCACTTTTTTTTTTTTTGTTTTTGAATCATTTCTTTTTTGCGCACCCACCCACCAACTCAGTGACTGGCTGACTGGCTGCAAGGATTTTGTTGCGCTGAGACAGATGTGTGAGCAGCAGAGAGGGAGGGGAGCCTTCGCGCACCCAGACAGGCTGTCTTAGACAACTGTGTGAGTTGGGACGCACGTAGATGCATATATTATCTGGAACCGACAGGATCGACATGTAGGCGGAAAAAAGAAAATGAGATTCAGGGAAATCGCTCAATGGATTAGATGGATGGGTGGGGCATTGAATACGACTGGTTATTAATACGGTGGCGGAGGATGTATGTGTTGGATCCCCCCCAAACCAAGACAATAACCACGAGGGCGATATCCAGCGGACGATAGGTAATGGAGGCTTCACACCCGTGATAAGAGCTGATGAAATAAGTCACTCTACGGCGCTGTGACAATCGACACCTCTCAAAGCTGCAGCAGACAGCACCACTCAAGGCGGCGATCGTCGCTACTCTCTTTTTTTTTTTTACTGTCCGATTAGTCAGGGCCACGTGAGGCCTATCACACAGGGTTCCGGAGTTTTGTCCGGATGGCTTTTGTCAGACATGCATCAACGCAGGGTTCGCGAGTGGTCACCTACCCTCGCGACGTGAGCGGAGAACGTCCGCTGGGTTCTAGACCCACCTCCGCCACTGCCCGCTTTTCGCGGATTTCGAGAGACTGCGAGCAGGTCTGGGTAGTAGTATATGCCCTGCGGGCGGCCTTCTTTTCCAGAAAAGAAGCAAAAGCACTCTCACAGCACCCACGTGATCATTACGCTAGCAGCTCGAGTTGCGTATTGCCCTGCGGGCGGCCTTCTTTTCCAGAAAAGAAGCAAAAGCACTCTTCACAGCACCCACGTGATCACTAATGTAGTAGTTCAAGAGTCTACGGGGGGTGCGCATTGCCCTGCGGGCGGCCTTCTTTTCCAGAAAAGAAGCAAAAGCACTCTCACAGCACCCACGTGATCATTACGCTAGCAGCTCGAGTTGCGTATTGCCCTGCGGGCGGCCTTCTTTTCCAGAAAAGAAGCAAAAGCACTCTCACATCACCCACGTGATCATTAATGTAGTAGTTCAAGAGTCTACGGGGGGTGCGCATTGCCCTGCGGGCGGCCTTCTTTTCCAGAAAAGAAGCAAAAGCACTCTCACAGCACCCACGTGATCATTAATGTAGTATGCGCATTGCCCTGCGGGCGGCCTTCTTTTCTAGAAAAGAAGCAAAAGCACTGGAAGGAATTGCCTCGCAGAGCTACCTTTTTTGCTTCTTTTCGGAGAAAAAAGAAGCCGCCGGAGGCTACACAGTCTACAGGAGCTGCATATTGCGCTGCAGGCGGCCTTCATTTTTAGAAAAGAACCAAAAGCACTGTCACAGCACCCACGTGATCACTAGTGTTTGAGATTAGTCTACAGGAGCTGCATATTGCGCTGCAGGCGGAAAAGAACCAAAAGCACTGTCACAGCACCCACGTGATCACGATCCTAGCAGTTCAAGAGTCTACAGGAGCTGCATATCCCCTGCCGGGGGCGGACTTCTATTTTAGAAAAGAATCAAAAGCACTTTCGTGGAACCACGTGAACGTGGCTGCTAGCAGCTTGAATTGGTCCGACAAGGTCTTCTTTTTCCAGAAAAGAAGGAAAAGCACTTTCACAGCACCCACGTGATCACTAGCGTAGCATGTCGAGATAAGCGGAGCCTATGTCCTGCAGGCGGACTTCTTTTTTAGCAAAGAAGAAAAGCACGAACTGGGTCCTGCAAGGTCTGCGTATTGCCCTGCGGGCGGCCTTCTTTTCACAGAACCCACGTGAACGCGACTGCTACTAGCTCGAATTGGTCCGACAAGGTCTGCGTATCTCTGCGGGTGTTTAGCCTTTCTTCAAAAGAAGCAAAAACAGTTTCGTGGAACCACGTGATTGCGGTCCGACAAGGTCTGTGTATAGCCTCGCAGAGCTACCTTTTTTGCTTCTTTTCGGAGAAAAAAGAAGCCGCCGGAGGCTACGCCAGTCTCGTATAGGTGTATTGCCCTGCGGGCGGCCTTCTTTTCTAGAAAAGAAGCAAAAGCACTGGAGGACCTGCATAATAGCCCCCAGGGGGATCCAGAGCCTCGCAGAGCTACCTTTTTTGCTTCTTTTCGGAGAAAAAAGAAGCCGCCGGAGGCTACTGTCGGGTCCGCTCATACACTTAGTCTCACGCTACAAGTGTTATTAAACAGTGGAAAAACAAAGTGTCTACGGTCTCAGGACCCATAGTGCACATTATGGATAGCGAGTATCTCTCAACACGTCATAGGTAGACAGATCGTAATCTCCAAAATAGATGCCTCATGTAGTATTCGTACAGAAGAGGACTTGATGATATTCCGTTGAAGACCTGGGGTCTCCTACACAGCACACTGGATGGTTCATACAGAACTCCTGAAGGTGCTCCTCTTACAGATGGCGTGAAGATGCTTCTTTTACATATGAATTGAATACTTAGGTTACTTCCCATCGGAAGACTTGAATGTGCTACTCTTACAGAAGCCTCTTTATGGCATTTTTCAATTGATTCAGCCATGATGATCCAGAGATAATTCCCCCACTGGAGGCTTCAAAACTCTTGCTTTAGACTTCCATGTTGATTACAAACACGACGTGAGCAACCCGGCGCTGTACCGTACTCTCTTGAGAAGAGAGCAGTAACGATAACAGGATTGTATGGTAAATAGCCAAGCAAAACCAAAAAGGTTGAAGTTATTCTGCTATTGATAGGGACTTGTTGTTCAGGAGCTCTAATTCAGCTCGACGCCCAGTCTCGGTACCAGTGTTCCTAATTCCCGTATAGCGTTCGTATCGGTGGATTAAGTTCTATACTACCGCTGGAGCCGCAACTTGTTTGAGTTCGAGGGCGAATAGAGTAGATGGAACTAACCAACAACGACTGCAGTGCTGTCAGCCCCTGGTATGGAGTTATACTATCCAGGCTATACAAAGGCTCTGAAAGCCTCGCAGAGCTACCTTTTTTGCTTCTTTTCGGAGAAAAAAGAAGCCGCCGGAGGCTACACCCTACGGGGTCCGTGTGTGCCCTGCTGGCGGCCTTCTTTTCTAGAAAAGAAGCAAAAGCACTGGTCCGGCCTCGCAGAGCTACCTTTTTTGCTTCTTTTCGGAGAAAAAAGAAGCCGCCGGAGGCAAATGTGAACGCATATATATAATATATTAAGAGAGTTAAGCTCTAACTGGTCTAGATTGGTGTTGTTGCTGTTGATTCGACGCGGGCTTGGTCTGGGATTTGTGCTTGTGGGCACCTGCGGATGGACCAGACCCAGCGGACTGCGAGGGTTGGGCGGCGCCACCACCAGACTGCTTCTGGTCGGACACAAAGAGATGGCCCCCAGCAGCCAGTCGTTCGTTTCGTTCCGCAAGCTGGACGGCCTTGTCAGCAAGCGATTGTGCGAGCAGCTGCAACTTGGAGAGCTCGACACCCTGGCGGAAGACGACAGAATGGGTCTTTTGATCCAGGGCAGCCGGTATTTCTTCGTTAGCGATCATTTTGGAGATAATAGCAGCCACTTTTCGTTCACTAAGCTCAAAGAGCGATGCCAATGTGGTGAGGGACAGCGACTGGTAGTACGAGCCGTAGGAGAAAAGATAGGTTCTCAGGCCTTCTTCCTGCAGTTTCTGGGTCAGCATGGCCTTGATGTTGTCGGACTTGGCCATCAGCGACCAAACCTTGATGGATGTTAAGAGATCTCTGGCCAACGTCCAGTCCCCGTTTAATAGGGCCTTTGCAGCCTGCATGATGTGGTCTCGGGTGTTCTCTGGTGGACCGGTGAACACCTGGCGATCATGGTAGTCCAGCATTCTTCGGAATGGCTTGGAAATGACCTTTTTCTTACCGTCAACCGTGGTGGACCCGAGCGAGGCCATGGTTGGGATCTCAACCAACAGAGAAGCAGTTAAATAGACGCATTCCAGCAGCTCCAAGTTGATGTGCATGTGGAATGGTAACAGACGCTGCTTGTCTGGGACAGTCTGTGGCTGGCTGTATTTGGTCACACCTTGGCCAAGAAGCTCCTTTAGTCGAGACGACGAGCACATTTCTTGCAGAGATTGCTGGGCCTCCGCAATCAGCCCGATACGGAACGCACAGAGCCCGACTTGGACCAACGATCGGTTGAACAGAACCTGGACCGAAGGCTCGGCGGTGTGGATGGAGGATTGAAGATGGGACATGAGGAACATGTCGCGGGCCTTGAAGTAGTTGTCGTTAAGAGCGTAGTGGTAGATTTGGCTGAGCATGGCTTTTGTTCTGAAAACGGTGTTGGTTTGTTGGTACAAAACAGAGCAAATCGAGTCAATCAGCTTGATCGTGTACTCTTGGTCCAGCTTGTCGTCCTTGGAAACCCGTGGGGTGATCTCCGAGTTGAGCTTGGAAGGAATTCGGCTCCAGCACTCGACCTCGGTTGTGATGATGACCGACGTTGGCTTGAAGTAGACGTGCTCCAGTCGACGCACCATCAGTCTGCTCAACGTTTCGGCTCGGGATTGGCTCTCACCCATGGTGGATTCGAGGTAGATTTGGGCCCACAACATGAGCTCGTAAAGGTCGTTTTCATCCTTCAACCGATCAACGTATTCGGTGGTGTGAGGGTCGATCAATTGAAGGGCTCTCGTCAGCTCGTCGTCCAATCTGTCAACAAGAGAGATGATGGAGCCGGGAACTTCCTTGATGCCGTCCGGACCAGCAACTGGGCCAGTTTCGAGGTCTTCCGGTTCGCTGGCAAACTCGGAGACCCTGTAGGTAGAGATGTTATCTTCCAACACCGTGAAGAGCTTTCTAACGTCTCTTTCGGCTGCCTTCCAGTTGGCGGTGGACATGACCGCACCGGTGGACGTGAGGTCGAATCGGATTGGAATGAGCAGGAGCAGAACCGAGATGGTCTGGTATGGGGTTGCACACACCTCAACCAGCGATTCAAGGACCTTGACTTGCTCAGCCTTGTCTGCATTCTTCTTACCACGGGACTCGACAATGGTGATCAACACTTGGAACACAGAGTCGGCGTTGTATTGTGGGACCTTACCGCCCTTACCAACAGTGGAGAAGCCTTCGTTGTCTTCATCAGCAGCAGCAGCAGCCGTTGTCGAAGTAGGAGCAGCAGCCACTGAGGTGGAGGTCTTTTTGGCAGCAGCAGCTGGAGCTGGGGATGGAGCTGGCTTTTCAGACATAAACTTGTCAGCATCCGCACGATATTCGCCAATCTTGGTCTCGTGTTCACGGTTAACCTTCTTGATACGCTGCTTCAGCGTGTTCAGGGCCCTCGAGTTGGACGCATTCATCTTCTTCTTTGCGGATTTCTCAGCCTTGGAAGCATCCTGAGCAAACGTCTCTAACTCAGCACACATCTTGATGTATTGTTTTGGAAGAGTGGAGTATTGCTTTTGCGCCCTTTCAACGTTCTTGTTGACCTTGTCGAATTCGGTCGAAATGGCCACCCAGTCGTTGATCTTCTTTGCATTCTCAATCGCCTTGATGGAGCCGTCGATTTCATCAATCAGCTTATCCTTAGCGCTCTTGACGATTTTCTTGCCTTCTTCTTCTGATTCAGAGTCTGATGATGAGTCGCCGCCTGCATCCTTCTTCAAGAACTGACTTCTCAAGAAATAGCTTGGACCTTGAGCTGCTCCTCCCTGGCCTTCATCGTCACTGGAGGACTCATCTTCCGAGTCCTCAGCTTCTTCATCTTCGTCCTCTTCCGACGAAGATTCTTCTTCAGACTTTTCCTCTTCAGAGGTTCCGTACAATTCTTCGTCTGAAGAATCACTTTCACTGTCCGATGAACCTGCCTGGAAAAATCTAGACATGTTTATTTCCTCTCAAAAAGTCTTTTCCTTTCCTGGTGGATTTGGAGCGTCTCTTTTTTTTTTTTTTTCGTCGCTCACTCGTGTCAGCAGCGAATGAAAAAATTCGCTGTTCTGATAGATACGCGGCGTTTGGGAGGAGAGTTACGCCGGAATTTGAAGGGGGGAAGCGAAAGATTCAGTGGAATTGGTGGTAAACTAGAACTAGTTTCTGGGGGAGTATTAATTGGATGGATAACGGTGTATAATTATATGTATATGTTTGGGTTATATTTGTGGAGAATGATGGGTTTATTGACCTTGTTGAGGGCAGGTCAAAGCACTACTACTACTACCGGTACCTCGAATTTTTCACCAAGCACCAGGTACCAGTGAAGAATTCAATCATCCCAATGCTATCCAGAAGCTAGCTTGGGATTTGATGCTCTCTTGATATCCGGGGTTGTAGTTAGATTCGTGTGATACACTCTATCAAGTACAACGCTGTTTCCGCAGTCCTTTGCACATATTGAAGAGGGTGGTGGTACCGGGTCGTATACGTACTTCACCCTGAATATGGAATAACAAATGTAAAAAGATAAAGCAGCAGCAGGTCTTCACAGTAATTTATTTGCGCAAACAGGTATATACTTAGTAGAAACGTGTACGAATATGTAGTTAATAAATGATCATGAAGTGAAATAAAAAAGCCGTGGAGTTAACGGTGGTGGCCTACCATATAATTATTTCAGATGTCATTGCATCACGTGACTCCAGAAAAATCATTTTAATTTTTTTTAAAAAAAAAACTGAGCCGCACGAGCTAAAATCGATAACGTCTTTTTTTTTTTTTTTTTTTTTTTTTTTTTTTTTTTTTTTTTTTTTTTTTTTTTTTTT
>JAJLUR010000064.1:0-34186 GCA_030674225.1 Blastobotrys terrestris | reverse complement strand
AGACGGAGATCCACAACACGATCCAAGATACAAACCTCTTCCACCGAGGCGAAAAAGTCGCCATCGGGGCATCTGGAGGCAAGGACTCCACTGTGCTGGCCTATGTGATGAAGACACTCAACGAACGCTACGATTACGGCGTGCATTTCGTGCTGTTATCCATCGACGAGGGCATCCACGGCTATCGAGACGACTCGCTGGAGACTGTGAAGCGGAATAAGGAACAATACGAGATGGACCTCGAGGTAGTCAGCTACGGCGACCTCTACGGGTGGACGATGGACCAGATTGTGGCCCAAGTCGGCAAGAAGAACAATTGCACCTACTGTGGGGTGTTTCGCCGTCAGGCCCTGGACCGGGGCGCAGTTAAGATGGGCATCAGCCATATCGTCACCGGACACAATGCAGACGACCTCGCAGAGACAATTCTCATGAACCTGCTGCGAGGCGACACTGCCAGACTGGACAAGTGCACGGAGATTGTGACCGACTCTGCAGAGTCCCCCGTCAAGCGATCAAAGCCGTTCAAATACACATACGAAAAGGAGATTGTGCTGTATGCGCATTACAAAAAGCTCGATTACTTCTCCACCGAATGCACCTACTCTCCTGAGGCGTTCCGGGGCACTGCGCGAACACTCATCAAGAACCTGGAGGCGGTGCGTCCCAGCTCCATCATCGACGTGATCCGCTCCGGCGAGAGCTTTGTGCTCAAGAAGAACCAGAACAAGCCCAAGACGACCCACCACGCAATTACGACGCGGGCGCCTGTCTTCACCACCGAGACCCAGCTGAAAGGACGATGTGAGCGATGTGGCTATCTGTCCAACAACAAGCTGTGCAAGGCCTGTGTGCTGTTGGAGGGTCTGAACGCCAGTCGGGCCAAGATTGAGGTTGACGGATCCAGGAATGTCAACGGAGAGGCCCTCCTGGGCAAGCAGCTGGAACAGCTCACCTTTTAAGGCTGCTCAGTAGCTCTGTGGGGCTCGTGTAGCCTCCGGCGGCTTCTTTTTTCTCCGAAAAGAAGCAAAAAAGGTAGCTCTGCGAGGCAATCCAGTGCTTTTGCTTCTTTTCTAGAAAAGAAGGCCGCCCGCAGGGCACACACGACCCCGTAGGGTGTAGCCTCCGGCGGGAAGCAAAAAGGTAGCTCTGCGAGGCATCAGTGCTTTTGCTTCTTTTCTAGAAAAGAAGGCCGCCCGCAGGGCACACACAGACCCCGTAGGGTGTAGCCTCCGGCGGCTTCTTTTTTCTCCGAAAAGAAGCAAAAAAGGTAGCTCTGCGAGGCAACAACCACCAGTGCTTTTGCTTCTTTTCTAGAAAAGAAGGCCGCCCGCAGGGCACACACAGACCCCGTAGGGTGTAGCCTCCGGCGGCTTCTTTTTTCTCCGAAAAGAAGCAAAAAAGGTAGCTCTGCGAGGCAATAACCACCAGTGCTTTTGCTTCCTTTTAGAAAAGAAGGCCGCCGGGCGCAGGGCAATTACGCCTAGAGGAGGAGACTGCGGCGTCTAAACCGCAGGGCATAGGATCCTACATTGTTGTTAGTACTGAGATGGATGGGTTCAACAATTCATGGGGGACAACGGATGAGAAGCGCTCAAGCTCATGGGGCCCTACAACGTGCACTGGGGGTGTCCGCAGACGGTGTTGCTTGTGGCTGTGCGTGTGTAGGAACCCTTGAGACAAGAGAGAGACTCTCCAATTCATGGTGGACAACGGATGAGAAGCGCTCAAGCTCGTGGGGCCCTACAACGTGCACTGGGGGGTGTCCGCAGACGGTGTGGCTTGTGGATGTGCGTGTGTAGGAACCCTTGAGACAAGAGAGAGACTCTCCGCTGTCTGGAGAGCAAAGAAAAAAAAGTGGCAAAAGCTGGGGGATGGACCCCTTTTTATATTCGTCAGTAGAGTTAAGCGCCGCGTCTAGCTGCTAAATAATATTTCCTAATCGGGAAAGCACCACACACGCTATCGGACAATGGACTCCGACTAGCTCTCCTTCTCTGAGAGGCCCATGTTGCCTCCGGCGGCCAGTGCTTTTGCTTCTTTTCTAGAAAAGAAGGCCGCCCGCAGGGCAATACACCTCTATGAGACTGGTGTAGCCTCCGGCGGCGCCCGCAGGGCAATGCACCTCTACGAGACTGGTGTAGCCTCCGGCGGCTTCTTTTTTCTCCGAAAAGAAGCAAAAAAGGTAGCTCTGCGAGGCCCACCAGTGCTTTTGCTTCTTTTCTAGAAAAGAAGGCCGCCCGCAGGGCAATACACCTCTATGAGACTGGTGTAGCCTCCGGCGGCTTCTTTTTTCTCCGAAAAGAAGCAAAAAAGGTAGCTCTGCGAGGCAATCCAGTGCTTTTGCTTCTTTTCTAGAAAAGAAGGCCGCCCGCAGGGCAATATACACTTGGGGGGTGACTGGTCACGTGACCGTGAATAGGTGTTTAAAATTTGTGGTACGGTGGCAATGCGGTGGGGGGGGAGGGGAGGTGTGGACAGAGACCGACTACACCAATGAACAGACTCTCTCTCTTTCTACGATAGCTATGGATCCAACCTGATACAGACTCACCGGTACCGTCGCTCGTATAGCGGAGGTCCCACCAGACGGGTCGGCACGTGCCAGTGGGCCCACACACACACAACCCTGTGCTGGGTAGGCAGCATCAGCCCTGAGAGGGGAGCAGGTACACCGGAACAGTGCCAGAAACAGAGTTGAAACAGAGTTGAAACAAACCCTAAAGAGTCTGGGATCCGGACCATCTCGCAGCGGGTGTGGGAATGATCGGTGCATATTTCAGTGTGCGCCGCACGGAACGTTTAGGGACACACACACAAAGCGGGCCTTTGTGGGGCTCTGCGGGACCATCCAGTTTTACTATAAATATCCATTCGGACCCAATTCCTGAGACTCGTTTTTTTGTCCCCCTTATTTTTGCAGCCATCTATTTCGCTTTTCTGCTGCTGTTCCCCAACCCACAGAGTACCGCATCCACAGCCCAAGTGATGAGATCGTTCTGGAGGTCTCACCGACGAAGTCAATCCGCAGGGATTGAGCATGAGCACGACCACCACGACCTGCGAGGCAAGAAGCGGAACCCCATCAGCTTCCTTCGGCGGGCCAGCGGTGGCAGCAACAGCCTCGACGAGATGGACCTGGCCAAGAGACGGCACAGCTGTCTGTCCATGGACCAATACAGGGACGCCGGCATTATCTACGGCACCCGGACCCACGATTGGGGGTCCACCAGTCCGGTGACCTCGCCCGGCTCGGTGAATGCGTCGTCGCCCGTGATGGTCCATGGAGACGACGACAAGGGCGAGCTCTCCCCGTGCCCCGTGCCCCCGGACGAGGCCGTCGTGGTTCTGGAGCCCCCGAAAGAGGAGCCCGAGGAGGCTGAGCAGGCTGATGACGAAGAAAGCGACGCCCGGTCCATGTTCTCGTTTGAAGAGGAGAAGGAGATTGGTCGGAACCTGTCCGTAAACTACCATAAGCCCCCCGAGCCCCCCACCGCCTTCTACTCCGGCCACGACGTGGACGACAACGACGACTACTATCTGGACGAGTCCCTCAACCTCGACTGCGCAGGTTACGAGGAAGACTCGTCCCATCTCTTCCGGGACTACGACGACCCTCCGTTGGACGCCGCTCCGCCAATGCTCTCTCCGGTGTCCCCCCTGAACGTGGTCAAGAATAGCAGCCCGTCCAGCAGCACCCGACGTCCGTCCCTGGTGCTCAAGATCCCGCACACCCAGCCGTGGATGGAGGACGATGACTACGCCGAGAACGACGACTTCTACAACAATCTGCTGGACGAGGCCAACGCCGTCCCCGACGACTACGACTACGACCTGGACGGCGTCAGCTTCCGCTCGCTCTCCTTCCGCAGGTCCAAAAGCCTGTCCTTCGAGTTCCCCAGCGAGCAGCCCGGCCACGACTGTCTGCTTTTTCGCCGCAGATCCAGCATCATTAGAACCCAGGACAACACAATCACTCTGTTTGCATCCTCGTCCTCGTCCTCACGGTCGTCCTCGTCCGCCTCGTCCCAGCACTCTTCCCGCTCGTCGACGTCCATGTCCGACAAGAGCAAGGACGAGCTCGCATTCGCACCCTCCATCACCGAGCTGCCCGACCTGCCACCGAAAACACGCAAGATGTCACTAACTCCAATCTCCGAGCGGTCTGCAGACTCCGACTCCAGCCCCGTCCACTATCGCACAGCAAAGTGCTGAAGGCTTATTTATTCCCTATTTATATTCCCTCCTTATAATACATTAATAAAACCGCATGGACTCCTACTCCGGAAACTGCCCCGTCGACAAGCACTGAGAACTTCCGTGGACACCGATTGCCTCCCAGAGCTACTGCGTGGGCCGTGTGTTGCTCTGCCGGCGGCCTTCTTTTCTAGAAAAGAAGCAAAAGCACCGGTGGGCCTCGCAGAGAAGCCACCGGACGCTACACCAGCCTCGTGGAGGTGTATTGCCCTGCGGGCGGCCTTCTTTTCTAGAAAAGAAGCAAAAGCACTGATGGGCCTCGCAGAGCTACCTTTTTTGCTTCTTTTCGGAGAAAAAAGAAGCCGCCGGAGGCTACACCCTACGGGGTCTGTGTGTGCCCTGCGGGCGGCCTTCTTTTCTAGAAAAGAAGCAAAAGCACTGGAATTGCCTCGCAGAGCTACCTTTTTTGCTTCTTTTCGGAGAAAAAAGAAGCCGCCGGAGGCAATACACCCTACGGGGACTGTGTGTGCCCTGCGGGCAGCCTTAGAAGTCGCTGGAGGACGTGAGACTCGCTGAGAGCTGATAACCTTCGGCTTCCAACCCTCTTCTGCAATTCACCAGACTTTTCCTTGCCACCTTTAACAAAGCTAGAAAAAGTGTTGTTGGACATTTTCCCATGATTGTGGAGGGATGACTAGGTGGCATGACAGTTCCCTGCTGTTTATCTGGAAGTACTGTATGATATAGATATGGTTAATTCTGACCCAGATGTGAAAGGCAAAACTCCGATGCCTGGTTTTATTTCACTTAATTTATTAACTAAGTGTATGTATACATTGTTCCACTGATGTAAATGCAGATGTATATGATGCTTTTGCTTCTTTTCTAGAAAAGAAGGCCGCCCGCAGGGCACACACAGACCCCGTAGGGTGTGTATATGCAAATGGCGTTTCGCCACTTCATAGATGCTTCGCCTTTAGATCATCTATGCATAGGGAAGCTTTACAAATTTTGTGATTTGGTATGCATAAAACAAGGAATCCGTTATAAGCCGGAAAAAATATTGAAATAAATGCTTATAATCGCCATTCAGAGTGATTGTGCTAGAATTTTCATCAAGTCTCACCCAACTGGGATTGAAAATGGTCAGTACAATTGTTATGGCCCTATAAAACCGTGTTAGCCCGTTGACCGCTGGAAGGTCATCACAGTAATCTATCTGCGCAAGTAGCTATGTTTTTAGTCGAAACATGTTCGAATATGCAGTTAACCAATGAAGTGAAATAAAATACGTATACATGCATATGCGAACACCTTACAGCGGTCAACGGGCCAAACTGATTTGGAGAATTGTATCAGTCGTGTTAAATCTTCAGTTCTTTCATCTCACTTCATTTATTAGCTACATCATGAGTGCCTGCATAAACTTTGCTTGGTGAGTGAAAAATATGGTTTCTACAGCGAGGCTCGTTTTATACGTTACATACCTATCATCGCCCGCAAAAAACCATGAAATAGCAGTACAAGGAAGAGAAGTCCTTTCATTGATTGATGCTGGTAAACATACGAATGCATGAATCGATAAAACCATGGTGGCTCTCCACACACTATGAAAGGGCCTTAACGCCTACCGAGCAGCGCCCTGAATCGGTCACGTGATGCCGACTCGCAGAACTGAGCCCATGTAATGCCCTGCGGGCAGCCTTCTTTTCTAGAAAAGAAGCAAAAGCACTGGAATTGCCTCGCAGAGCTACCTTTTTTGCTTCTTTTCGGAGAAAAAAGAAGCCGCCGGAGGCTACACAGTCTACGGGGGTCAGTGTATTGCCCTGCAGGCGGCCTTCTTTTCTAGAAAAGAAGCAAAAGCACTGGAATTGCCTCGCAGAGCTACCTTTTTTGCTTCTTTTCGGAGAAAAAAGAAGCCGCCGGAGGCTACACCCTACGGGGTCTGTGTGTGCCCTGCGGGCGGCCCTCTTTTCTAGAAAAGAAGCAAAAGCACTGGAACTGCCTCGCAGAGCTACCTTTTTTGCTTCTTTTCGGAGAAAAAAGAAGCCGCCGGAGGCTACGTGAGTCTCGCAGAGAGCTGAACACCCGAAATAGGGCTGCTGCCCCTGAAAGAGAGTGTGTTGAGCCGTGCTGTATCTTACACTTTCCAAGGATTTCGGTGAACTTACGTCATCAGGTCACGTGGGATGGATTTTTTTTTTTTTTTTTTGCAAACAAAAAGTTGTGAAATTTTTTTTTCTTTTTCACTGACACGGATTATATATATATATATAGCCTATCGCTGCACGAACAGGAAGGAGTTTCTAGGTCTATTTATTCACAGCAACATGGTTTCCGCATCCAAAGCGAAGAGAGAGGCTAAGAAGGCCGAGAGAGAAGCAAAGAAGGCCGAGAAGAACGGAGGAGAGAGCAACGAAGCGTCTGGGTCGACGACGCCAGTTCCAGTGGCCGAAGGCACGCCATCGGACAAGGCAGCAGCAGAGAAG
Source organism: Blastobotrys terrestris (assembly GCA_030674225.1). Classification (NCBI taxonomy): domain Eukaryota; kingdom Fungi; phylum Ascomycota; class Dipodascomycetes; order Dipodascales; family Trichomonascaceae; genus Blastobotrys; species Blastobotrys terrestris. The sequence goes on along the minus strand of JAJLUR010000064.1, from coordinate 27,500 downwards.
ATGGCCAAGTTGAAGCTGCAGGAGGACAAGCATGGGATCACCGACCGAGTGACTACGGGTGTGCTGAGCAGTTTGGCCACATCCAGAGATATCAAGATTGATTCCGTGTCGCTGGTGTTCCACGGAAAGGTGCTGATCCAGGACACCACTTTAGAATTGAACTATGGTCGACGATACGGGCTTTTGGGTGAAAACGGCTGTGGTAAGTCCACGTTGTTGCGTTCTATTGCTGCCCGGGAGTTCCCAGTCCCAGAGAGCATTGATGTGTATCTGTTGAACGAGCCAGCGGACCCAAGCGACTATTCGGCCATTGGCTGGGTCGTCAAGGAGGCTGAGGCCACGCTGGAGAAGCTGGAGAAGCAGGTTGAGGAGATCCTGGAGGAGGAGGGCCCAGAGTCGCCCGTTTTGGAGGATCTGTATGAGCGCATTGACGAACTCGATCCATCCACATTCGAGTCCAGAGCGGCGCTCATTCTCAACGGTTTGGGCTTCAACTCCAAGACCATCAACAAGAAGACCAAGGACATGTCTGGTGGTTGGAAGATGAGAGTTGCGTTGGCCAAGGCGCTGTTCGTCAAGCCCACGCTGCTGCTCTTGGACGACCCTACTGCGCATTTGGACCTGGAGGCGTGTGTGTGGCTGGAAGAGTATCTCAAGAAGTTCAACCGAACGCTGGTGCTGGTGTCGCACTCGATGGACTTCTTGAACGGGGTGTGCACCAACATGATTGACATGCGCCAGAAGAAGATCATGAGCTACGGTGGTAACTACGACTCGTACATCAAGACGCGAACCGAACAGGAGACCAACCAGATGAAGCAGTATCAAAAGCAACAGGAGGAGATTGCCCACATCAAGAAGTTCATTGCATCTGCTGGTACGTATGCAAACCTGGTCCGACAGGCAAAGTCCCGTCAAAAGATTCTAGACAAGATGGAGGCCGACGGACTGATCCAGCCGGTGATCCCAGACAAGATCTTCTCGTTCCGGTTCCCAACCGTGGACAAGCTTCCGCCTCCAGTGTTGTCGTTTGATGAAGTCGCCTTCTCCTACTCGGGCAACCAAGAGGACAATCTGTATCAGGACCTCAACTTTGGTGTAGACATGGACTCGAGAATTGCGCTTGTCGGGCCCAACGGTGTGGGCAAATCCACTCTGCTCAAGCTGATGACCGGTGCGCTGTCTCCAACCAGCGGGGCCATCTCCAGACACACCCACTTGAAGATTGGTGTGTATTCCCAGCATTCGGCCGACCAGCTTGATTTGACCAAGAGCTCGCTGGAGTTTGTCCGTGACCGATTCCCACAGATCTCCCAGGACTTCCAATACTGGAGACAGCAATTGGGTCGCTACGGTCTGACTGGCGAGGGCCAGACTGCTCTCATGGGCACCCTGTCCGAGGGCCAACGATCCAGAGTTGTGTTTGCGCTGTTGGCGATTGAATCGCCCAACATGATTCTTTTGGACGAACCTACAAACGGTCTGGATATCCCTACCATCGACTCTCTGGCTGAGGCCATCAATGCGTTTGACGGTGGTGTTGTTGTTGTTTCCCACGATTTCCGTCTTTTGGACAAGATTGCAAAGGACATTTACGTGTGTGAGAACAGGACCGCCACCAGATGGGACGGCACCATCTTGGAGTACAAGGCTCATCTGGCCAAGAACATCGTCGTGTAATGTAACTGTAGTGATTGGATTATTATTCGTATATAAAAATAAACTTGTTACTGCTTTCCCCGCCCACTGTGGTGTTGCCGTTCAATTTCCACCGTGATCCTTTTGGACGAACCTACTATCCCCACCGTTGACTCTCGGTCATATTTGAGGACAGGATAGCACGCTTTCCAGTACACAGAGCCGGACCAAAAGCACTAGTCTAACCCTGGGCATGGAGACTGTTAATCGCCTCGCAGAGCTACATGGGTCGTGTATTGCCCTGCGGGCAGCCTTCTTTTCTAGAAAAGAAGCAAAAGCACTGATGGGCCTCGCAGAGCTGCCTTTTTTGCTTCTTTTCGGAGAAAAAAGAAGCCGCCGGAGGCTACGAGGGCCGTGTATTGTCCTGCGGGCGGCCTTCTTTTCCAGAAAAGAAGCAAAAGCACTGTTGCCTCGCAGAGCTACCTTTTTTGCTTCTTTTCGGAGAAAAAAGAAGCCGCCGGAGGCTACGTGGGCCGTGTATTGCCCTGCGGGCGGCCTTCTTTTCTAGAAAAGAAGCAAAAGCACTGGTTTGGGGCACTAGAGACAGCACAGACTCATTTGGTCAGGAACGTTGGATACAGTTGTAGATATTATAATTCTATAAAAATAAGCTTGTTACAGCTTTTTTCTGCACGTTGATGGCCCAAATTAGAGTTGGGCATATTATTTTGGGTTTACCAGTGGCTGGTAAGCTTACAAGTGTATTGTATATATTGTATATAAATATAGCTAGTGTGTAGGGTCTGTTATGGACGAGCTTTGAGTAGTGCTTTGCAGTAGATGAGACCGAGATCCACACAAAACGACTCTGTGCGAAACCAAAGATCGCGGTACTGAGTTCTGTCTGCGCTAGTATTCTTTTTTTACGACGCTACGAAACGGTCTGGATCTCCTGCATTTGGTTTCTGTCTTCGGGCCAGAATAGCAAAGGTCATCTTTGCGATTTCCGGAGATACAGTGCCTTGGCAGCGAACCAGAACCGGGAATTGTCAATCGCCTCGCAGAGCTACCTTTTTTGCTTCTTTTCGGAGAAAAAAGAAGCCGCCGGAGGCACCACACCCTACGGTGACTGTGTATTGCCCTGCGGGCAGCCTTCTTTTCTAGAAAAGAAGCAAAAGCACTGGATTGCCTCGCAGAGCTACCTTTTTTGCTTCTTTTCGGAGAAAAAAGAAGCCGCCGGAGGCACCACACCTTACGGGGACTGTGTATTGCCCTGCGGGCGGCCTTCTTTTCTAGAAAAGAAGCAAAAGCACTGGATTGCCTCGCAGAGCTACCTTTTTTGCTTCTTTTCGGAGAAAAAAGAAGCCGCCGGAGGCCACACCAGACTCATAGAGGTGTAATGCGCCGGAGACTACAGTATGAGCCTTTTGCGCGGATGCAATTGCAGTGATTATAATATATTAAAAAATAAGCTTGTTAGAGCTTTTTTCAGCACGTTGATGGCCCAAAATTTAGAGTTGCACACAGTATTTTGAGTTTTGCCAGTGGCTGGTGGAGGAGCCCACCAGCTGAGCGCAGTATATAAATATGGCTGGGGGGAGCAGAGGAATGGTAGCCAGCAGTTCCTGAATGACGGTTCTGGGACAGATGATGAGATAAGAAAGAACGGCGAAGATCCAAACAACAAACCAGCGGACCTAAGTCGAATAAGCATAACTATAACAGCTGCATCCGATCAACCGGCCAAAAACGGCGGTATAAAAGAGAGAGCTCATCGGCTCCTTTGTATCAGGCCCTTGTCGTAAACGATCTGCACCAGATAGGCACCAAGATCCCGGAACGCAGCCAAACAAAAGAACAGCAAAATTTATATATTCAGGTACGCATGCTCGGGACAGTCCTATCTGCCACTAGCATGGACACCACACGGGACCCCGAGGACTTTCCGTCAATGGATCGTGGTGGTGGTGGTGGTGAAGCCGGATTCGGCCTTTCCCCCTACAACAACCACAACAAGAGCACCACCACCACCACCACCACCACCACCTCCATTACTACTGGGAGCATCACCACACCACCACCACTCCCACCCCCTAATAATACCACCACCCCCAGCTTCTACTACCACCCGGGATTCAACCCCGCCCAGTGCTCGTATTACTACTACAGTCCGCCCGAGCGGAGCCCCAACTACTCGTATCTCTCCACCGTGTATCAATCCACCACACACAACATGGGCCATCAGCCGATGCTCCTGATGACGCCGCCTCTGCTGTCGCGGAAAAACACCCACACAGAGAACGATCCCTCTGTCAGTGCTGCAGAGCCCGAGGCTGCCATGTTTCGCGACTTCGACGGGGTGCATGTTGACGAGGCAACCGAGGACGGTGATGTGCAGCAGCCTCCACCGTCCATAGCCAATCATCAGTCCGCTTCACACCCAAGTGATAGTCTCACCCACCACGCACCACACAACGCGACCCGGGCTAAAGCACTAATGAGTCCTATGGCTGAGGAGGACGTTGTCCTGGTTCCTGATGACGCTGACGACCGTTCTGTGCGGTCTGAGCAGCCCTCCCACGAGCCCGAGACCTGTGACCACGAACCTGAGCAGCACGTCGTCCATGTGGAGGCGTGCACGACCCTGTACCACCCGAAACCGCAGAGACTAGTCAACAAGGACGCCTTTGAGGGGGAGTCCGTCCTTTTGGCGAACTTTGAGGACAGGAAGCGCGGCGATTCAACCGAGGTGGTGGCCCAAAATGGTGCTGCTGCTGCTGATGATGATGTTAAAGAAAAAAATGTACCCACTAACCAGCCTCAATCAGTCCGTTCGCACTCCTCGGTCCATTCGCAGTCTGCTGTGGCCAGCGACGCAGACCCAGACGACCTATCCGCCGGAATGGACGATCTCCAGCTCAATCCTGGGGTCGGTGCTGCTGATGCTGATGATGATGATGATGATGATGATCTCGCTCAGCCACCGAGTCCCCCTCAGATCTATAACAACACCACCAACACCAATGGTCATTCTAGACAGATTTCGGTGGGCTCATCAGTGGCCGGGTCCACCGCCCTAATTCCAGTCGAAGACTCTGCTATCCCTCATCACACGGACAACAATGTCATCAACCCACGACCCACCACTCCCTCGCGACATTACACAGTCATGCCGCCCCAGACTGACGAAAACGGCCAACCATTGGTCTATTATCCTGCCCCCATCCCCGTGCAATTGCGGCTACCGCCCATACTCTCCAAGAAGAAGAAGGGCGAGGGCAAGCCCCATCGGGACTTCTCTGGCGGAACCACTAACTCCAGCGACCGTGTGTCCCACTGTCAGGTCCCTCGGGTGAACCAGAAGCGGGCGTCCAAGATCCTGCCTCCACCGAACTGGAATCTCGACGGATCCCCGGCCTTCCTCGAGCCCGACTACTCTGACATGCCCTCTCCGACCGAAGAAGACGTCTTGCGACCGCCGTCCCCAGCTCGATCGGTCGATTCAGGCAAAGCGACCATCGAATCCGACGAGGAGGACGACCGGAACCTCGAAGATATCGTCCTCAACAAGTCGTCGTCCAAAAACAGGAGTAGAAGCTCGTCCCCGTCCAAAAAGTCCCTCACGTCGTCCAAGAGAAAGTCGTTCCTGAATCTCAACCGGTTCATCACCAGAAAGAAATCTGCGACGGACGACGACGACGAAGTAGACATTGATCCCGACGAAGCAGTGTGGGCCAGCATCGGAGAGGAGCCCAAGGACCCCACCGCCGCAGCCCGACAAAACGTAGACTATCTGGCCTTCACCCACTACAATCCGGAGAAAATCCAGGCTACCACCGACAATTTTGCATTAGGTAGTAGCGGGATTCTGCCCCAGGACGACAACAAGCCGGCATCGTTGATTGAGGAGCTGGAGCTGAGAAAGGCCGGCAAAAAGGCACGGTCCCACATGTACCATTACGATGGACTGGCCACCAACTTTGGTGCTGACGAGTCTGAGTCGGTCAGACGACTGTCTATCCCCGTACTCCAGGACAAGCGTCGGTCCCTGTTGCAGTTGGAGAAAATGGCTCGCACAGACTACGACAGCCAATTGGCATGGACAAACAAGGCCCGGGGCTTCAAGGGAAACAGCCAGATCCACCCACGCCAGACGTCTTCTGCATTATCCATTGGCAGTGGGGATCAGGACGAGACCTTGGGCGCACGGCGGGCAAGATTGAAGATGCTGCGGGCCCAGGAGGGCGGTAGCATACGTTCCGATAGAATGAGCACCTACAGTGCCAATGTGAATGGCAATGGGGAAGAAAGCCTCAGTCGGGCCCAGGCTCGGCTGCGGGAATCCCGCAAATCTGCAATTGACAATGCTGTGGACACTAGACCGCCGCCAGATGACGGTCCACCAGATGAGACGTTGGCACAGAGACGTGCCCGATTGCGTCAAAAAACGACGGCATCCGTTATAGAGGTGTGAGTTTCGTGATCTCTTTTTCCAGACGTTCCTTATGATACCGTCCTGTTGAACGGTTATATTTTTTATTATCTACAGTGATATAGTTTAATCTAACCTATGCTAACCGATGCACGGCTCTTTTCACGGGCCCATGTAGCCTCCGGCGGCTTCTTTTTTCTCCGAAAAGAAGCAAAAAAGGTAGCTCTGCGAGGCAATCCAGTGCTTTTGCTTCTTTTCTAGAAAAGAAGGCCGCACGCAGGGCAAAACAGTCCCCGTAGGGTGTGGTGTCTCCGGCGGTTTCTTTTTTCTCCGAAAAGAAGCAAAAAAGATAGCTTTGCGAGGAATTTCCAGTGCTTGTGCTTCTTTTCTAGAAAAGAAGGCCGCCTGCAGGGCAATACACAGTCCCCGTAGGGTGTGGTGCCTCCGGCGGCTTCTTTTTTCTCCGAAAAGAAGCAAAAAAGATAGCTCTGTGAGGCAATTCCAGTGCTTTTGCTTCTTCTAGAAAAGAAGGCCGCCTGCAGGGCAATACACAGTCCCCGTAGGGTGTGGTGCCTCCGGCGGCTTCTTTTTTCTCCGAAAAGAAGCAAAAAAGGTAGCTCTGCGAGGCAAACCAGTGCTTTTGCTTCTTTTCTAGAAAAGAAGGCTGCCCGCAGGGCAATACTCAATCCCCAGACCGCAGACCACAGACCGTATTTTCCTGGCTTTCATGGAAGCCTGCATTCGATTCCGTTTAAGATAATATTGTAGCGCATCATCTAATTTCAGAGTACAAAAAGGACATATTTTCCACTTGTGCTCTGTTTTGTGACCACGGAGAATTTATTGCACCCCTTCTCACTCCACCGTAGCCATTGTGGGTTGTTTTTTATCTACAGTGACATAGGTTAACCTAATCTACACTAAGTTGGTGTCAGCTGCTGATGAGTCTGCGTAATTTTAATTTTGTGAACGTCCAATTTTAGAAATTTTCAGTGCCCTAATTAGCGACATTTTCCAGATGAAATTAAACCGGTGCATAGATATATATATAGTGCACGCACTTCTGTTGAGAACCCAGAGAAGATGGCAAGAGCAATGCAACAGTCACTTCCAGGACGACTGAGCTCGGGCAATTGTTCAGCACAACAAGTCAACAAAAAGCCATGTCTGAAATACCAGCAAGAATTCACCCCAAAAGCAGTTCCCTTAGAGCCACCGCCTTCTGTCTGGCCACACAACAGAGCAAACACTGTCCGGCTGGCAGATGGCCACAGAGTCGCCTATTTGGAGGACAACTACAGCTACCAGCTGCAATTTGCGGTGCCACCACAAGAATCCGGAATCAAGGGGTTTAAACTGGCCGTGATCATCCTAGCTTTCATCGTCTTATTCCTACTTCTGGCCATTCCAACCACCACTCTAGTCGAGGAGCTGGATCCGGCAAAAAACCTCAGTACCGTTCGACACATCCTCTGCGCTGTCATCGGCTTCTTTGTGGTAGCAATTACATGCGCTGTTGTTGTCAGATGGCTCTTATACAACTCGGCTTCTTGTGAAAACGAGGATACCTTCCGTGTCTAACCCCCATACGGCGTTCGTAACGGCGACCGAATAGCTAGCTCGTCCATAACTATAATCGCACATCGTGTCCACCCAGACAAAACAGTGCCTCCTGTGACTTCTTTGTAGCTCTGTGAGGTCCCAGTGATGATATCTGATACGTTGCCTCCGGCGGCTTCTTTTTTCTCCGAAAAGAAGCAAAAAAGGTAGCTCTGCGAGGCATCAGTGCTTTTGCTTCTTTTCTAGAAAAGAAGGCCGCCCGCAGGGCACACACAGACCCCGTAGGGTGTAGCCTACGGTGGCTTCTTTTTTCTCCGAAAAGAAGCAAAAAAGGTAGCTCTGCGAGGCATCAGTGCTTTTGCTTCTTTTCTAGAAAAGAAGGCCGCCCGCAGGGCAATACACAGTCCCCGTAGGGTGTGGTGCCTCCGGCGGCTTCTTTTTTCTCCGAAAAGAAGCAAAAAAGATAGCTCTGCGAGGCCCCAGTGCTTTTGCTTCTTTTCTAGAAAAGAAGGCCGCCCGCAGGGCACACACAGACCCCGTGTAGCCTCCGGCGGTAGCTCTGCGAGGCCCACCAGTGCTTTTGCTTCTTTTCTAGAAAAGAAGGCCGCCCGCAGGGCAATACGCAGTCCCCGTAGGGTGTGGTGCCTCCGGCGGCTTCTTTTTTCTCCGAAAAGAAGCAAAAAAGGTAGCTCTGCGAGGCAATTCCAGTGCTTTTGCTTCTTTTCTAGAAAAGAAGGCCGCCCGCAGGGCACACACAGACCCCGTAGGGTGTAGTACAGTGCTTTTGCCTCTTCTTTTGTAGGCCGGGCTATAGCACCGCCTTATTTAGTCACGTGACCCGCACCGCCACTGATCGAGGCTGACACCAGGCGGACAGTTCATTGAGCCTTGCATCCTCTAAGCGGAGAATCGCCCGACGCCACAGCTTGGTCCAACCGCACGGGAGCAGCACGCACACTACATCTACGGGAAGCAGAGGCTACAAAGGCTGGCAGGCGCCGCAACGCAGGATTATCCGGACACCTGCCCAATTGAGACAACGGGTCCTTTGTCTGCGTGAACTAAACACGGTTCTACGGAGCGATTGCTAAGTCTGGGCATGGAAGGGACGTCCAGAATGGACCGACAAGAGCGAGCCCGCTGGACTATGAATAAAGGGGCCTGGAACAGGGTCGCGTGTCTGATTAGAAAGGCCGATGGAGACGGACCTTCGGGAGTCTCGGTAGTCCGCGCGGGAAATTTCCAAAACAGGGTGCGCTGCGGCACGTGAGCGCCAGCCGCGTGTCGCTGCAAAGTGGCTTCGATCAACAACACAAAGTAGGTATATAAACAGACGCCTCCGCCGGACCTTTAATTTTTTTTTTTTTTTATATTCACTTGAATTTTTTTTTTTTTTTAGCGCTCTCGGGCTACATACTCTATATAGTGTACTATTATCTCTGGAATAGTAGTAGACTAGACACCGGGCTCCCTCACACACACACATGCAAGCTAGATGAGTGTGAGCATTGTAGCGACGGAGAAGCAACGTCGAGTGTCTTCAGCAGCATCAACCAAACCATCGCAGCAGCAGCAGCGACGCACCAGCGCAACCGTCGCAACTCCGGAGGTCTATTACTTCGCCAGGACGGCCAAGTCTGCCGATAGTCTGCAGGTGCAACGCCTCCACCGTAACACACATCCCGACCCAACATTCAACATCACTGCCAAGACGGTAACCCGCAAGACATGTCGGGTGAAGCAGGCGGTCGATCTGGACGGGGACATTTCCGTCTGTGTGCCGTCCTCTAGCTCCAGCTCCGGCTCGGTCCTCTACGACGGCTCGTGTGTGCCGCTCAGTGCGTCCGAGTCCTACACCCAGGTCTACAACGTCCTGCCCTACGACATTGGGGGCTCCGGAAACCACCATGCATTTGCGCAGTTCTCCAAGCACGGCGTCTTTTTCAACCCCAAGAGCACGCCGTTGGTGCTGCCCGATTCGACCGTGCGGTCCAGGGGCCCCACGGGCAATGGTGGCTCCGGAACCGTCTCTGCCACTGCAGCAGCCCCCCTCGGTTCTTCTCAGGACAACCACCACTCGCCTCCGCCTGTTCCGTCGTCCAGCTCGATATCGGCCGCATTGAACGGGGAGCAGTTCTTTTTCGACCCCTTCTTCTACCAGCCCATCGCGTGGTTCGTGGTCCGCGAGTCCACCAGCTCGTACAAGATCATTGACCAGTCCACCAACCACCCCATCGGACGCTGGTCCAAAAAGCGCAACTCCGAGTCCACCGCCAACGTGTGGTCCTTCACCCAGAAGGGCGTCGTCGTGGCCACCTTCGACGGCAGTTATCTCAAGATCACCCCCACGACCATCTCCGTCGCCTACGTCGACCAGGAGATCAAGAAGCTGCGCCAGCGGCTCTACTCCAAGCGCAACCAGTCCAGCGACATCAACATGCCCAAGACGTCGTTGCGAAACTCGATTTCGTCCATCGCCCGCTCCCACTCCACCAACGCAATCAAGCCCTCCAACTTCATTGCGTCCGAGTACCGTCCCCGGGTCATCGACGCAATCCTGCTGTCCTATCTGGCCGTCCAGCTCAACACGACCGCGGTGTCGTCGTCGTCCCGCTCCTCCTCCTCTGCATCGGCCGAATCGTCCCGGCCACGGGACCTGGCCGCCTCTGGGTCGTCCGCTCAGCATTCCAAAAAGAGGCTCTCGACCCTCATGGCGTCGTTCAAGTCTGTATTTAAATCTGCATGATAGAGAACCACAAAAAACAAAATAAAGAACACAACTGCATTCTCAATCAAGTAAATCGTCTAGCCACGCGTCCGTGCTCTTCTTCCTAGGCCCGTTCTGCTCGATATCGTCCACATCGTCCAGAAACGCATCAATGTCCACCTCCTCGGCTCTGCCATTGCTGCTGTTCCGCACGCTCTGGAACTTGTGTCGAATGTCCTTGGCCATCTTATCCCGCTCAATGTCCTCCTGGATGCGGTAGAACTCGTTCGGGTCGTCGTGTTCCCTGACCTCGTGCTTCTTTCGAGCCTCCTCACCCCCGAATTGATCCTCAAACATGGATTTGCTCGATACACCCCTGATCAACCGTTCGTCGTCCTCATCCCTCGACTCCTCCACCTCCTCAGGTAGGTATCGCACTTTCTTCTCCACCTTCTCCCCCACAGGTCTCATTGCAGCCTGACCAACGGTGTGATCCCCATCGTCCACCATCCCGTTCACCCTTTCGGCTGCCTCGCGATCGGCCTCGTCTCTCTCATCCTCGCTATCCCGGTCCTGGTATCGCCATGTGTTCGATCCAACCTGGTCCCGCTCCGCCTCGGCCCGCGCCTGTTTCTCCATCACCCATTCGGGCGTGATCCCGTGCTTTTTGTGGTATCTGGCCTTCGCCTTTTTGTCCCATTTCGAGTTGTGTAGCACCATTCTTCACTCGTTTAACCTTCTCCGGCGAAAAATCTCCCTCAGTGTCGTGAGCGGTGCCTCCTCCGGGTTCCGTTGGGAGGAGGTGGGTGTGTTTATACCTGGTCACGTGGTAGGTCACGTGGTAGGTCAATTCCCGCTGGAGGAGCTGGATTGGGGTTCAATTGCCTCGCAGAGCCACCTTTTTTGCTTCTTTTCGGAGAAAAAAGAAGCCGCCGGAGGCTACACGGGGTCTGTGTGTGCCCTGCGGGCGGCCTTCTTTTCTAGAAAAGAAGCAAAAGCACTGGAGGGTCTCGCAGAGCTACCGCCGGAGGCTACACGGGGTCTGTGCGGGCCTCGCAGAGCTACCTTTTTTGCTTCTTTTCGGAGAAAAAAGAAGCCGCCGGAGGCACAGCGGGCTGCGGAGCAGGCTTTTTTACTGGGATTTGGCCAATTGCCTTGGAGAGCTACGCTTATTTTTTTTGCTTCAAGCGGTCCCCAGAGACACGGTGTTTGGCCGATGCATGTCTATAGTTGACCAAATACGGGGCGAATACGGTCCCGATGAGATGTTTATCCGTATTACCACTGTATCGTGGATGTTCATGCGTCCCAACCACTTTTAAACCTGTTACAATGCACGCTGCAGATTAAGGTACCAGACGATTAGCAATACTAGTACTATGCATCGCCGTTTCGGGTTGCTGATGCGTGGCTGCAATTATTTCCGGTGCATATGCATGTTTCTTATCTGCATTTGCATGCATGATGTGCGAGGGGGTCACGTGAGTGCCTCCGGCGGCTTCTTTTTTTCTCCGAAAAAGAAGCAAAAAAAGGTAGCTCTGCGAGGCGGTGGGGCATGTTTTTCTGGAAAGGGGGCGGGGTGGGCGTGTTGTGTGTATATGCAGCTTAATTGGGTGCCCACAGGAATGCAGGTGAGCTAATTTACCTATGCATATCATGGCTAATCGTTGTATGCATACACATTGCTGCATATTTGGGATTAAAGGGGATCTATACGTACGATTGCCATAGCTATTTGTTTTTATTTCACTTCATTTATTAACTATGCATGCATATTCGTACGCGTTTGTACTAAATATGTATCTATTTGCGCAAATAAATTACTGTGAAGACCTTATAGCGGCCAACGGGCTAGCTCGGTTTCATAGGGCGATAACAATTGTATTGATCCTTCATGCATAGTCCAGTAAGCTGCTATAGGATGCTCACAGTGGCATGCATATCAGTAGAGTTCATACACGAGTATGTAGATAATAATATATAAGGAAAAAGCCTAATACACAGTGTGCGGCTCGGGGTTACTACGCATACCGACACTACTACGAATGGTAGATAAATAGGCAGCACAGACATCACATAGCTCCACAACAATAGATACAGGCTCTGATACACCGCTATACATATCAGTATACGTACAGTTCACACACGAATATGTAGATAATAATATATATAAAAAAAAGCCTAATACACAGAGTGCGGCTCGTGCGGCTCGGTGTTACTACCTACGCATATCCACACTACTACGAATGGTAGACAAGTAGGCAGCACAGACATCACATAGCTACACAACAATAGCAAGAGGCTCTGATACACTGCCATACATATCAGTATACGTACAGTTCACACACGAATATGTAGATAATAACATATATAAGGAAAAAGCCTAATACACGGAGTGCGGCTCGGATTACTACGCATATCCACACTACTACGAATGGTAGACAAGTAGGCAGCACACACATCACATAGCTACACAACAATAGCAAGAGGCTCTGATACACTGCTATACATATCAGTATACGTACAGTTCATACACGAACATGTAGATAATAATATATATAAAAAAAAGCCTAATACACAGAGTGCGGCTCGTGCGGCTCGGGGTTACTACCTACGCATATCCACACTACTACGAATGGTGGATAAGTAGGCAGCACAGACATCACATAGCTACACAACAATAGCAAAGGGCTCTGTATTCGTTCAACGCACCCCCCTCCACAGAATGCGCTCACGTAGCCAGCTCGCAGGATGCACCGCTATATGCACAGCATAGTGGAGCCACGATGTGCGCAACGCACATTAATTAGTAGCCATAGTAGTAGCTGCTGGGCTGTATGATTGTCCCACATTCCACGTCCTACGTCTGCTGCAGCCAGATCGCATGATAACCCGTGGCCCACCTACATAGACCACCACTATGCATAGTACTACTGCTATCACTAGCAAATACGGCAAAAACTGCAGTCACGTCGCTACAACGCTACTAGAAACCTTAGCCCTGCTGCTGACGTCATAGCCCGCCAGCCATCATAGAACGTCACCTGACCTGGGCAGGGAGACAACGCGACGTTACCCGGCGGCGGCTCAAATCGCCGATCGATTCCTCGCAGTGCTGCAGCGCTGCACACAAGCGACTGACTGATTGCACACACACACACAAAGAAGGTATATATACAGACTCACCCACAGCGTGAATGGCCATATAGCACTGCACCATGTTAACACAAACCGCTACTCTGCAACACCAGCATCCCCAGGGATGCAGCTCAGGGCTGATAACCAACCCTGCGATTGTCCGGTCTGCGCTGGCTAAGACTGAGCAGGGCAAGAAGTCCAAGCCGGCCAATGGCGGCAACGGTGGCAAGAAAGCCCAGCAGCACCAGCAGCAGCAACCGACTAAAAGGAACACTGCGTCTGCGACTGACTCTCACAAGAAGAAAGGCAATAGCAAGAACAAGAACAGCCCCACACCCCCAACTTCATCATCGTCTTCAAACGAGACGCCGGCGGCTCCCTCGCCCAAGAAGTCCTCTTCCAAGGGAAAGAAGCCCAAGAACAGCAGCTCTGCTCCGGTGACTCCAAAGAAGGGTGGTAACAGCAACGACAAGAACCACAAAGAGGACGATTTGAAAAAGATTTTGTTCCCCGACTTATACCAGAAATCGCCCAACTCCAACGGCAAGAAACCATCTAATACTAAGCTCTCTCCCCCAGCTGCTGATTCGCCCTCCTCCAGGTTTGCTGGGTCCTCCTTCCATTCATCGCCTGCTCCCTCTGCGCTTCCAAAGCCCAGTTTCAAGATGAAGTCCGTCAACGACGACGACACCACCACCAACCGTCTCCTATTTCCTAGCAACGGCTCGACCCGATCCCATGATGGTTTTTGAATGACTTATGAATTTTTATTTATTATGTGATGCGGGTGTTTTTTTCTTTTTTTTTTTTTTTTTTTTTTTTTTTTTAAAAAAAAAAATCATACCCCTTTTTTTTTTTTTTTTTAAAGATTGCAAAACGTATATATAACCCCTGTATTTATTCTGATATATATCCCCTTGTCTTTCTTCACATCTAAAAGCACACCGTAGTCCCGTGTGTTGCCCTGCGGGCAGCCTTCTTTTCTGCCTCGCAGTAGAGGTGTATTGCCCTGCGGGCGGCCTTCTTTTCTAGAAAAGAAGCAAAAGCACTGGTGGGCCTCGCAGAGCTACCTTTTTTGCTTCTTTTCGGAGAAAAAAGAAGCCGCCGGAGGCTACACCAGACTCGTAGAGGTGTATTGCCCTGCGGGCGGCCCTCTTTTCTAGAAAAGAAGCAAAAGCACTGGAATTGCCTCGCAGAGCTACCTTTTTTGCTTCTTTTCGGAGAAAAAAGAAGCCGCCGGAGGCTACACCAGACTCGTAGAGGTGTATTGCCCTGCGGGCGGCCCTCTTTTCTAGAAAAGAAGCAAAAGCACTGGAATTGCCTCGCAGAGCTACCTTTTTTGCTTCTTTTCGGAGAAAAAAGAAGCCGCCGGAGGCTACACCAGCCCGTGTGTACCCTGCGGCAACAGATATCTTGTCTAATAATACTTTTCAATACACATTACACTTGCAACTCATATGCTCGCTTGATGATCTTGCCCAATTGTTCAAACTTGACTGTCTCCGAGGTCACAACCGGCTTTGGATCGTTATCCTTGTTCAAGGGTACCTCGACAGACTCGCCCTTGATGGACCAGGCGAGCTTGTGTTCAACCCACTCCTTGAACTTTGCATCAGACAGGTTGCACCACTTCTGGAAGACCTTGACGGGGATGTGTTTGGCCGCAATCTGGACGGTCTTTGCAATCGACAACCGCAGGTCATCGGCAAACCCATTGACATCAGCAACAAGGTCCTGATACGAGTCGTCAGACTTGAACAATTCCCAGAACTCTACATATTTGCAGCCATCAAGAAGCTCATACAATCGGAAGAGCTTCTGACACTGATCTGCCAGCGAATCCCGCGATGGTTCCGGCGTGGTTGTGATGTAGGCTGGTAGAAGATGCAACGCAGTAGTGAAGTCGCTGGAGTAGAATCGGACTAATGCTTTGGTGAGAATGATAACAATGATATCATCCTTAGCCATGTGGCTGTTGAATTGGTAGAGCTTCAATAATGCCAGATTGGCCACAATATCGATATCCCCGTCTTGCGCCTGTTTGGTCACATAATCCTGGAACACCTTGATATTGTCCGGGTTGTATCGGTCCAGCGAGTTTAGAATGCTGTCCACCTCCTCTGGACGCTGCTTTGGTTGTTCAACTAATGTGTTCTCCATCCCGTTGATGCCTGCTCTCTGCCTATTTCTGCTTTCGAGGCTTGAAATTCTTCTGGTGAAGGCAGCTCACCCATGCGCGTGTGTGCGCGAGGCCTTACCCGGACGACGTCTTATTACCAGGACAGTATATTCGGGTGTTTAAAGCTGATTAATATCTCTGGTATGTGCTTTGGATAGTCATAATGGTGCTGAGTATAGGTAAGTGTGTTTATTTAGATGTTAGAGTACGTTCTATGGAATCAGTCTCTTCAACCCAGATACGAAAGTATACGTCGAATAACAACGCAATGGTGCTTGGCTCCGCTCGGTCTCAATCAATTGCTTGGTACTCAATTACTATATATATCTAAGACTCATCATACTGCACGTCAGCTTTATAAACGTCCACCGCTTAAAAGAAATGCTATCCTTAATAGCTATGTCTAGCACATCACGTGCCCAACCACACAACATTATTGAACCGGGTTAGGGTTGGGCTCTCCCAATCAGATCAAGTCTAAAATTATTATTAGGAAAGAGTCCACCATCTCGAGCAGAACAAATATACTAAGACAGATATCATCATGGCTGGACACGCAAAGTACCATGCTGGACATTCTCAAGTGCCATTCCCAAAGATTCCGGCCGGTCACCGTTATTTGAATAAAATCCTTGGGGGAGCCCTGTGGTTCTGGGTTTTGTACAGAGTCAGAGAGGTAAGTCAAAAGGACATTGAAAAAATCGGCCTACTGTTTACTAATTATGCCTGTTTTAATAGGAAGGACCTGTACTTCTAGGATGGAGACATCCATGGGATCACGGTTCCCATGGTCACGATGAGCACCACTAAATTTCAAGCATCATTTATATATATATGAATAGAGAAACTTCTAATCACCAACAAAAACACCTTCATCTTTTTTTAGATGTATTACTCGTTATATTCCATAGTCACTATACTAGGTTTTTATAATCACGCAGTACTTTGTACCTCTTCCTAGAATGAAATTTACCAACCCCGATAAGTCTTTTGATCGCCATAAATGCTGCCGAAAATAACGGAAATATCTTCTTCTCGCACATCAAAGAAACAGCAAAGTTCAGGGCCATAATCAAGCAGAGCTTGACAATGTAATCGTGCCCCAAATTGGACATCATCATTAAATCCCCAAACCACGAGTCCTCATCAACCAGAATTACCATCAGAGTGAACACTACCGTCACAGCTATAGTTACCAAGAAAGGGATGTTCTTATACATTGGTTGTCTGTATGGCGGTCCCACACTCAAAACAATCGCAATGAAAATATACTGCAGACACGAACCAATAAACAACGCACTGTTGTCTGAAGATTGAACTTGATCGTCTTCTCCGCCTCGTAACGGTGGCCTGTACCAAGGCTCCTCTTGCACCATTTTCCAAATCAAAATTTGAAACATGGTATACAAAAATATCTGCCCGAGCAACGGAATCAGCACCTTTCTAGAAACCAAGTTTGCAGTGGGTCGTTTCTTACTCATAGTGTCAAAGGGTTCGGCCCATGCCATGAAGATTGCAATAGGTAAGATCAGAAACAGGTCGATCCATAAGAATTGAAAATCACCCAGATTAGACCCAAGACTGTACAGTATGCTCACACTAACAAATTGGATCGCAGAATACATGGACATGTATTTAAAACAGCCGAAACTTGTCGCCAGTGCACATCGCCCTTCCTTTATCACATCAGATACACAAGAGATTTCAAAAATACGTGATGTGAACGGTGCCGCAACACTTGCTTCTGCCTCCGACAACGAAATTCCCACATCTGCAGACTTTAATGCCCCACAGTCGTTGGCTCCGTCTCCGCAAAACCCTACCGTATAATCAAGTTCCTGCAGTTTCTCCACCAACTCGTGTTTTTCATCCGGTGACATCCTCGCGAAAATCGCACCTCTAATAAGCATTTGTTCGATTTGGTGGTCGCTGCCATATTGTAAAAGGTACCTGAATGCATCCCCTGTAACTGCGAGCGCATAGCCTTCATCATATGGCACTATCGGCGACATAGTCCTGGAATCGAACTTAACTTCGTGATCGCTGATACATTCCCATTGGAGAACATCCTCGTCTTCATCAAAATATGGGATAAATATCTGTCCTTCTCGTTTAACCATATGACATTCCCTCCCGACGCTGATTGCCGTCAGAACATTATCACCAGTGCACATGACAGTTCTGATGTTTGCATCGTTCAGCTCTTTAATTGTTCCTGCCGTTGCCTCTTTTAACCTGTTTTCAAATATTATAAACCCAATGAATTTCAAATTACTTTCGACTTCGGTTCGTTCCAATCTGTCAACATCTACCGATGAATAACCCTGATAGGTTTTGGTCGCACATGCAATCACACGATAACCCCGATGAGTGTAATATTCTAGTTGATCTTTATAGTCTTCTGGGATCGTTCCCTTTATGCAAATGTCAATCATCACTTCCGGGGCGCCCTTGACGTACACGTGAACATCGTTAGATTCATCGTCTGAATTCCTTGTTAACACTGACATTCTTCTTAATTGAGAAACGAATTCAAACTGCTTTATAGTTCTCAACGTAAGCTTCCCATCAGGGGAAGTCGAGAGCTGTTCATCTCCATTGGCTTCTTCGAATCCCCAATTGGTAAACTCAAACATTTTAATATCCAAAGGATCGCCGATTAATTCATCGGTGTCGGACATCTTTTTTAACGAATGACAAGTGGCCAACGTTCTAGTGAGAACATCATCCGATTGCTCATTTTGATGATCCTCAAGATTCTCATACAGCCCGCTAAGCTGACAGTGCTCGTCCTCAACAACTCTGATACCCAACACGTCCAGTCCATCTTCAGTCAAAGTGCCAGTTTTATCAAAACACACAACATCTAGCTTTCCTCCGACGTTGACACGGTTGGGGCTGATACAGAAAATGGACTTTTCGCGTAAGCGGGATAGCGAAATGTTTGTTCCAATGGTTAATGTGGCTGGCAATGCCGGCGGAACAACAATGGTGATGAGATCCAAAGCTCTGAGTACAATCAAATGCGTTGGTAAATGCATCTTGATAAAATCATACGTGCACACGACAAAACCAAGTACCGCGATGATGGCCATGACGCCGATATATTTGAAAGAGTCTTGATAAAACTTGAATCCGCTGGGCTTCGGGAATAACATGGATCTTACCAACGACCCCTTTGTGGTAGCGAAACCTGTACGAACAACCATAGCCAAGGTGACATCTAACGATTCTTCAGAATTGTATCCGGCAAATGTGTCGTCGCCGGTTGGTCTTCTGACTCTGATGATCTTGGTCCCACTATACAGATAATGACGGGCCACCTGGGGGGACACATTTGATCCTTGCGCCACTGTCTGCTGTGTCAAATGGTACAATGCGGTTTCTGTTGCTGGAGTTTTGCTTACTGGGACTGATTCACCCGTGAGCATACTTTCGTTGACAATGCAATCTCCTGAGAGCAAGATTGAATCACAAGGGAATGACACCAACGACGGATCTGAAACTTCATATATATCTCCCGGGACTAGGTCTGAGGAAGGCACAGTTTTCCAAAATGAATTCCTGTAAACTCTGACGTCACATACAAACCTTGACAGTTCTCTCAGTCTATTTAAAGTCCGTTTCGTTTCAACCAAGGTGTTTGCAACTGAAACAACGGAAATGAACAGAATACAGCTTGCATAATAGTAGTATTCGTCACACGCCCATAAAATAACTGAAAACACTTGAAAGATGTAAAAAGGATGCAGAACTTCGTCAATCAATAACTGGAACCAAGTTTTTTCGTTAATATCAATCATGTTATCACCAAAAACCAACTGCCTTTCTTCCTGAATGTCAGAATCCAAACCTTCAAACACAATATCAGGATTCTTCCAGTTATTGTCCACCCAATCGAGATTAGTTCGGAAAATGTCCTCATTCGGGTGATAAATGAACTTGATATAACGGTATTCCACCCACCGTAGAGCTGGCATTGCAGGATCCGGGTCCATGAACATTCCGTCGTACTCCTCATCCTCGTTATCTTGGGGCCCATTAGACGCTTTCCGCGAGGACGTTCTAGATGCTGCTGAGGACGATGGTGGCTCTTCATCGTTCTCCTCATCCTCTGGATTCTTTTCCGACTTAAATACTGTGGAAATAGAGCGGTTGTACTTTATGGAGTGAATATCTTCGATAGATAATTCCCCCCACTGATTCTCTATGACAACCCAATCGCAACTCCCCAGCGGGCACGGAGTGCCAAGACATGCAATGCGAAGTCTAGGAAACCATCTCAAGACCAAATATGCCACTCCAAGCGTGCAAATGCAGAGCAGAGAGTAGAGGAAGTGTCTCAATCTGCTCGATTTGAAACCGGCAAACACAATGACCAGGTCTTCTTCGGAAATATAGAATCTTTGGTGCAGCCTCTCTGATTGATAGGAGTAGGCATAGAATGCTTGTTCACTGTCTTCTGCGTTGGGATAGTCCATTCCAAGCAACGGCTCTTCGGACGCAGAAGTCTCGAACGCCGAAGACCTTCGACGCCAATGGCTTATTCGAGGCTGTTCTACTTCTTCGGTGAACGGATACACAGTCTCATCATCGTCCAGAGCGTCAGAAAGGGACGGCCTGTGGGACGCCTCGAAGCTGTACCGGGACGGATGCTGATGAGGGTTTGGATAGATTGATTCCTGATGCTGGTCATTATCATTAAAGGTGGCGTCGTCCTGGAGGTTTTCTCTGTAATACACTTCATATTCCACCGGATCGACCTCGTTGGGCACTGTGCTTGCACCTTCTGCCTGCTCGACTTCATCCTGGGTGAAGTACCGAAAGCTGTAGCTGGACTTGGATTCTGAACGGGGACGGGGCTCTGGAAAGATGTGCTCGTCGAACGAGCCTCGGGAGACGATTGAGCTCGCCCGGGGTGGATGTGAGTGATCGGGGATAGAAGCTAATGATTCATTGAAGCCGGACGATAGTACTGAATTTGATCTTGACCGGGACGAATAACGCCGGTGATGCAGCGTTGAATAGGATGACGGGATCGACTCGTACATGGGGCCCGAGTACAATTGGTCGCTGGCTGATTCCGCATAATGGTCGTAATGGTCCGGCCCACCATGATGGCCGGTGGTGGTGGAGTGCGATGGGCTCTCGGAATGTTCTGTCATTTATAACGCCGAATTACTATCGACCCATGGCTGGAGACCCGTTAGAATGGAGGTTTGTCCATCTGCATGTTATTTACTCACAATCCGATATCACGTCTGCCGGGTGCTTTCTGTCTGTATAGTAGATATATAGATATATAATGGGTGCTCAGCGCTTGTTCTGACCGGACAAAATAAAAAAAAAAATGTCAGGGATCGGTGGGGAGTCCGGGAACCACCCGGACCTCAAACGGCCCTAAGCCAAGACTGCGGCTTTCCTCATATATCGCGGCAAAAATATAAACGACAGCCTCTGTGCTGTGCGGACCACCACCAGTGTATTTGGCTTTCTTTCTAGCTAGCATGTAGCATCCGGCGGAACGTACAGGCTCTGCGAGGCTCCCCGAGTAGTGCTTTTTTTTTTTTTTTTTTTTTTTTTTTTTTTTTTTTTTTTTTTTTTTTTTTTTTTTTTTTTTTTTTTTTTTTTTGCTTCTTGTGTGGAATAGTGTGCAGGCCACACACACACACGGCCTATGTAGCCTCCGGCGGTTTCTTTTCTCCGAAAAGAGGGCCGCCGCCGCCGCCACAGAGATATGGGCCCAAAGGTTTGGTACGCAATATGCCAGTCACGTGGTGCCCATGAAAGTGCTTTTGCTTCTTTTCTAGAAAAGAAGGCCGCCCGCAGGGCAATACACAGTCCCCGTAGGGTGTGGTGCCTCCGGCGGCTTCTTTTTTCTCCGAAAAGAAGCAAAAAAGGTAGCTCTGCGAGGCCCACCAGTGCTTTTGCTTCTTTTCTAGAAAAGAAGGCCGCCCGCAGGGCAATACACAGTCCCCATAGGGTGTGGTGCCTCCGGCGGCTTCTTTTTTCTCCGAAAAGAAGCAAAAAAGGTAGCTCTGCGAGGCAATCCAGTGCTTTTGCTTCTTTTCTAGAAAAGAAGGCCGCCCGCAGGGCAATACACAGTCCCCATAGGGTGTGGTGCCTCCGGCGGCTTCTTTTTTCTCCGAAAAGAAGCAAAAAAGGTAGCTCTGCGAGGCATCAGTGCTTTTGCTTCTTTTCTAGAAAAGAAGGCCGGCACACCCAAGGGCCTTAGCGGTTTCTTTAGCTATAGTATATAGTTTGCTCTGGGCTACCGGATAGTGAGGTGTTTTTAATTTTGGTGGATGCATGCATGACGACAGGATGATACATGTGACTAGCATATTGCGAAAAGCTCTGCGTTATGTGACAAATGCCGTCGTGATCTTACAGCCATAGCTCCTGTGAAAGATATTGTCCTGTAGATGGAGCAATAGAGCGCAGCCCAGCAGCTACCCTTGTGCTGTACCGAGTCACCCGCCTTTGAGTACTCTTATACCACCATCATCACACCGATCACCACCCCCGTGCATGACTGTTTCAGATGCTCACAAAAAGTGTTTTCATTCGCATGTTTAGGAATTTTTTAGCTGGGCTCCAAAACACAAAGAACTGCCACATCTATATAGATATGTATTGTATTTACCAGGAATAGCTTTTTTTCAATAGAGACCTCGCGATGACAAGCTGAACAGCTGCACACAAACCGCCCTTGCAAACACGATGCAAACCGACCGGACCAGCATCCGAAACAGTGAGTTTTTTAACAGAAGCAGCCCCCCAAAAAGAAATGTCACAATCCTCTTCCCGAGAACTGAGAGATCAGACACATGAGCCACAATTAGCGTTCTGCTGGATTGTGTAAGCTAGTCGAATTTTTATTCCACATGTCTCGCACACAGCAGCAAGCAACTCCTGGGGCTGTCACAGACTCGTATTGATGGAAATTTTATGTTCACGAATGCATATATATTTCCCCTAAAACCATAACGGTAGCTACGTCACGTTGACAGAGAGAGGGGGAAGACAACAAAAAAAAAAAAAAAAAAAAGAAACAAATACAATAATTGCTTCCTTCCACACTATCACATCTGCTGTCGATTGACTGTGATAGAGGGCTCCCTCCCCTTGATGATAATAAATAATAAAGGGCCACACAACAAGAAATAAACAAACAAATGCACTCAGTAGCTAATGTATGGACGAATAAAATACATCCGGCAACCAGATTCCCTCCCAGATATATAAATATCAGAGTAAATTCCGGTTTTTTTTCTTTTCTTTTCAACTTTCTTTTCTTTTTCCTCTTCCACTCAAACGGTGTATATGCATATTTTTTCTTTTCTGGGTGACACTAAAAAAAAAAAAAAATATGATATAATTTCCTCCCCTTTTAGGAAATTCATAATCAGGTTGGCACTAGAACCCCAGATGTCCGGCTATCAGACACTTGTGTTCGAAAAGCTGATTTCTGACAATTTTTTTTTTTGGCCCTATTCCATTTTTCTCATGCTGGCGAACTGCCTCCCTCATTTCATGACGGATTCTTATTGGCTGGTGGCGCTTAGTCCCAACCGCACCACACAAAGGCCCTAATTTTAGTGTTTTCCTATTACACACACCACAGGACACATTTGCCTTTCTCCACCCGGTCTGTCTAATCATCGACGCCCGCATCATCGTATCATATCGATAAGTGAAGGGTCCAAAGATTTCGCAAAAAATTTAGAATTTTTTTTTTTTTTTTGAACACTGTGAAAAGGAGGAAAAGAAACGGATATTAAAATTTTTACATTGTCGGGGTGGAGCTACAAGTACTTTTTTTTTTTTTTTGAGTTAAAACAACAGAGACCCGCCGCGTCAAAATGGATGTAAACTCATTCGCTCAGAATAATAATCAACAGCAATTTGCTGGGGATGAGCAGCTCTCAATCCCGTTGCCTCAGAGTCGTGAAGAGTTGTCGAAACTTTATACGGTAAGTTGACGCGTAAAAATTATCATTTTTGGCGGTACTAATTAATTTTACTCAGCGCTGGCAGGAATTAAAAAATCAAAACACCGGCACGGGTACTCCTAATCCAGAGCTCATAGAGATCTCCAAGGTGTTACGGGCCTTTTCTCGACAACAGGAGTACCTGAAAATGCAGAGGATGCAACAGCAGCAGCAGCAGCAGCAGCAGCAGAGTCCAAGCGTACAACAAACGCCAAATATGCAACAACAACAACAGACTCCCACCATGCAGCAGACCCCAATACCGCAGGCTCAACCTCAGATGCGTATGCAGCAGCAACAACAACAACAGCCCACACCACAACCGCCTGTCGCGTCCAGTAGTCCGGTTATGAACGGTGAGTATTCTTTTTTTTTAAAATCGTTTTTTTTTTTTTTTTTTTTTATACTAACAGTTTTCAACCTTTTCAGGTAATAACAATGCAATGTTCAGAAGACCCCAATCGTCGATGTCCTCCTCGGCGGATAACAACCCTGGGAGCGCAACGGGATCACCCCAGTCTGCGTTCACCATGGAACAGATGACCATGTTCAAAAACCAGGTAATGGCATTCAAGTCGCTGTCAAAAAATATGGCCCTCCCTCCAGCGGTCTACAGTTCATTGTTTTCTCCGCAACAGTCGCAATCCCAGTCTCCTCAAATTAAGCATCAATCGAGGACTCCGTCAGTTTCCTCTCCCATGGTCCCTCCTCCGCAAGCTCAAGCTCAAGCACAGACTCAACCAACCCCGCAGCCGATAGTCCAACAACAACCGGAAACCCCGTTCCAAAAATTGGGCGTTTCCGATTACGTCGACCCCCAGTCTTATTTATCAGCCTCTGTCTCCTTTGAGCAATTCACAAAAAGACAGCAGCAAATCTTCATTCCTTCGCTAATGCCATTTGGGTTCGATCCGGCGGAGTTGAAGCAAGAAAGAAATCGCCAAATAAACGATAGAATGGCAAGTCGTATCCAGGAGTTGTCGTCAGTTGAGGAAGACGAAGAAACCGACGACGAAAACCTGGATGCAAAATTAGAACTCAAAAGTTTACAGCTAGTCAATTATAACAAGGCAGTCAGAGGAGACTTCCTCGCACAGGTGTTCTATTTCAACTCGGTGGGTGTGGATGAGCATAATCGTGCCCACTTTGTACGCATGAGAAGACCAATGCTACAAGATGCCGCAGTGACAGAAAAATTTGACATCGACCAGCGTCACCATCGGATGATTAGAGAAAACCAAAAGAAGATGGACCATCTGAACACGGTCTGTAAACATGCCGAAGCAATCATCGCTGACGGCAAGGTGAAGCGTGCCAAACACTCAAAGCTTGGCAAGGCCATCAACAACTACCATGTATTTATCGAAAAAGAAGAACAGAAAAGGGTTGAGCGAACTGCCAAACAGCGTCTGCAAGCTCTCAGAGCCAACGACGAAGAGGCATATATCAAGCTGCTGGATCAGACTAAAGATACTAGAATTACACACCTGCTCAAACAGACCAACAGTTTCTTGGATTCCCTTGCTGAGGCAGTGAAAACACAACAGAAGGAAACCAAAGCTTTGGTTTCTGATGCCCCAGAAGTGACGGTTGATGAAGTTGAAGATGAAGATGAAGCAAGAGAAAAAGTTGATTACTATGCGGTTGCACATCGTATCCAAGAAGAGGTCAAGCAGCAGCCATCGATTTTGGTTGGTGGTGAATTGAAGGAATATCAGCTCAAAGGCTTACAGTGGATGGTATCCTTGTACAACAATAATCTGAATGGTATCTTGGCAGACGAGATGGGTTTGGGCAAGACCATCCAAACGATTTCCTTGATCACCTATCTTATTGAAACCAAGGGTATCGCTGGGCCATATTTGGTAATCGTCCCGCTTTCTACGCTCACCAATTGGAACTTGGAATTCGAAAAATGGGCTCCAAGCATCAAGAAGGTGGTCTACAAGGGACCGCCAAACACTAGAAAGAATCTTCAAGGTGTGGTTCGAGCGGGCGACTTCCAAGTTCTCTTGACCACATATGAGTATATCATCAAAGATCGGCCATTGCTGAGTCGAATTAGATGGGTGCATATGATCATCGATGAAGGTCACCGAATGAAGAATGCGCAATCTAAACTGTCGTCCACTCTGACAAATTATTATTCCTCCAAGTACAGACTGATTTTAACTGGTACACCTCTACAAAATAATCTGCCAGAATTATGGGCGTTGCTGAATTTTGTCTTGCCCAAAATTTTCAATTCTGTAAAGTCGTTTGATGAATGGTTCAATACTCCATTTGCCAACACTGGCACGCAAGACCGAATGGACTTGAGTGAAGAAGAGACGCTTCTTATTATTCGTCGTTTGCATAAAGTTCTCCGTCCGTTCCTTCTTCGTCGTCTTAAAAAGGATGTTGAGAAGGATTTACCGGATAAGGTCGAGAGGGTTATCAAATGCAAGAAGAGTGCTCTTCAGGCCAAGTTATACCAACAGATGGTCAAGCATAGAGTGCTTTTCCTAGGGGAAAATGCCCAAGGCGCCACCTCCAGCGGTCTGAAGGGGTTGAACAATCAAATCATGCAGCTTCGAAAGATTTGCAATCATCCGTTTGTGTTTGAAGAAGTTGAAAACCTGGTGAATCCCAATAGAACTACAAACGACGACTTGTGGAGAACTGCGGGTAAATTTGAATTGTTAGATCGGATATTGCCAAAGTTCAAAGCGTCTGGGCATCGTGTCTTGATATTTTTCCAAATGACACAGATCATGGATATTATGGAAGATTTCTTGCGATTAAGAGGTCTTGGATATTTAAGATTAGATGGTGCTACGAAAGCTGAAGATCGATCTGACTTACTGAAGCTGTTTAATGCTCCAGACTCGCCTTATTTCGCCTTTCTGCTCTCCACAAGAGCCGGTGGTTTGGGTTTGAATTTACAGAGTGCTGATACAGTCATCATTTACGATACAGATTGGAATCCGCACCAAGATTTGCAAGCACAAGATCGAGCTCACCGTATTGGGCAAACTAATGAAGTCCGAATCTTGAGATTGATTACCGAAAATTCTGTTGAAGAGAATATTCTTGAAAGGGCACATAAAAAATTAGATATCGACGGAAAAGTTATTCAAGCCGGTAAATTCGATAACAAGTCAACCTCTGAAGAACAGGAGGCCTTCTTGCGATCTCTGTTGGAGCAGGAAGAAGCAAAAAGAGGTCAAAAGGATGACGATGACGAAGATTTAGACGACGAAGAGCTAAATGACATTCTGGCTCGTGACGATTCAGAAAAAGAGCTCTTCAAATCTATTGATAAACAGCGAATAGAAAATGAGCAATATCCAAAACGGCTGTTCACCGAAGAAGAGCTGCCCGAAGTTTATAAGCGAGACATCATGGAACATCTCAAACCTGAACCTGTTGAACACTATGGTCGAGGCGCTAGAGAGAGAAAGGTAACTCACTATGACGATGGCCTTACAGAAGAGCAATGGCTTGAAGCTGTTGACAACGATGAAGACACTCTCGAAGAGGCTATTGCTCGTAAGAGGGCTAAGATTACAAAGCGAAAGACCACCACAGCTGGTAAGCTTAAAAAAGATTATGTGAGCACGCCTGGTTCACCGAATTCGGTTATTTCCGATAATGGATCACCATCATCTGTAAATGCAGCACCATCACCTCAGCTATCTGGTGTAAAGCGGAAGCGTCAAAGGAAGACCAAGGCAGAAGTTGATGCGGCAACACAAATGGCAGCATCATCCCTCACGGATCCGAATGAAGTGTTTTTACAACCATTACCTCCTAGGAAGAAGGCTAAAGGCCGACCGCCTAAAGTTAAGGAAACATTATCAGCTGGAGCCC